>PVJA010007387.1:0-28485 GCA_004027025.1 Myocastor coypus | reverse complement strand
GGCCTGTTCTATAAATTGTTACTGAGTAACTAACTATGAGGAAAATAACCTATATGAAAACAAGATAGAAAAAATAACCCTAGGAACAAATTTTGTGGCTTACCCCAAATTCACCATTGATGACTGGTAAAGTTAAAGTGTCAAATGCAAAATTAGAAAAACTACATTTTAAAAGCCCTCTTCATAAAAAGTGGCCTTCACATGCAGAAATACACGCAGGGAAAGGGTTCCATGGAGCAGCCACAGCTAAGGAACTACGGACGGCAGAACAGGGCCTGGAACATACATGAATTCAGAGAAAGTGTGGCCCTGCTGACCCCTCAGTTCCAGACCTCTGGACTTTAGACCTGAGATAACAAACTTCTGTGATTTTCATTTGTTTTTCTTTGTACCAGGAATTAAGCCCAGGGCCTCATGTTTGCCAGGCAGGTGCTGGGCTCCTGAGCTACATCCCTGCTCACTTCTGTGGTTCTAAGCCACTCAGGCATTGTGAGGCATTTAGGACAGCTGTGGGGAAGTGATACAGGAATTTCTGCGGTGGCCACAGCTACCTCTCAAGTCCACACTGGAGGAGAGTGGGGGTGGTGACTTCTCACCCTGTCTGGGAACTCCGTCTCAGCCCCACCTCCTGGGATGAGTGAGAGGATGCAGACAAGGAGGGGCAGAGGCTGGATTCCTTGGTTGCAGTGATAATTCAGGGTCACTGGTGGTCACTGAGTCTTTACTGTTCCTGGAGCACAGATAACCCAGGGCTGGACAAACTCCACCTCTTAACTTTTCCCAGCCACTGCCCAGCCATCCAAGATATCCCTTTTACTTTTTATTTTATTTATTTTTAGGTGGTAAGGACTTTTTTTTCTTTCTTTTAAACTTTATTTTGTGGCTGACTCAGCCTGCCCTGGGATGGGACTAGCACAGCATGTGGTGCCGGGCATCAAACCACGGTCCCTGTGGTTGCCTGAGCTTGCCTAAGCAGGCACCTTAGACTGCTGAGCTGTCTCACCAGCCCCAAGCCATCCCTTTTAGTTACAGTATGGAAGATGCCTCAGGAAGGCATAGAAAGAGGATGCTCTACCAGGTATGGTGGCATATGCCTATAATGCCAGCCTCCTGGGAGACAGAAACAGGAGGGTCACAAGTTCAAGCCTAGCCTGAATAATTTAACAAGTATATCTCTCAAAATAAAAAATAAAACACTTCTGAAGATACAGCTCAGCACAAAGGCTTGGTATTCAATCTTCAGGAAAAAATAAAAAGGAAGAGTCAGGGAAGGAGGGAAAGACAGAAGAAGGAAGGAAGGTATTCTGGCTTGTATCTAGATGTCTCCCTAAAGCTTGATGTGCTCATAGGTAGGGCTTTTAGGAGGTGGTTGGAGTTAGGGTGTGTGAATATGGACTAAGTGTGCATAGAAACTAAATTTGTCCCCTGATTGGTTTAACATAGTTCTAAACCAAGAATGGGAAGGACCATCCTGGGTATGCATGGCATCAACCAATAGACTTGTTGCATGAATGGTATAAAAAGGAAAGGGAGAATTGCTACTTCCACTGCCTCCTGTCTGCTGTGCCAGGAGCTGTTTCTCCTCTGCAGCGCCCCTTTTTCATGCTGCCCTGCTCTGATCCCTGCCAACTATGGACTAAAGTTTCTACAAAATGTGAGTTAAAATACACTTTTTCTCCTTTAAATTTGTGGATGATGGTACTGTATCTCAGTAAAAAAAAAAAAAAAACTACAACAGAAGGAAAAGCAAAGCAGAAAAGAGACAGAGCGAGAAAAACAGGAGGAGGAGGAGAAGGAGGAGGAGAAGGAGGAGGAGGAGGAGAAGGAGAAAGGGAAAGGGAAAGAGGAAAAAAAATGTTCTACCAGGTCATGGCATCTCACAAGTATCCACTGAGCCCAGGGAGGCCCCTTTAAATGGCTGAGGACAGAATAGGCTATGACTCCATGACCTCCAACCCTGTTTTTAAAAGACAGGGTCTCATTATATAGTGCAGGATGGTGTTGGACTTAATATGTAGCTTAGGCTGGCCTTAAACTCAGTGATCCTCCTGCCTCAACCTCCCAAGTGTTGGGATTCAGGCATATACCCACACTCAGCTTACGCCCTGTTGTAACCAGGAAGAACAATACAGAACACATAATTTGTAGAACTAGCCTACCCCTTGGTCCCTCCACCTGGCTACTTCACCTCAGCCCCAAGCCTGCAATGCCCAGAGCTCTGTGCCCAGCCTTCCTCCCCACCCTCTGGGTGACTTACAAGGTGAAGCTTCCCCAGCTGCCCGGGGAATGGCAGTTCCCCTCCAGTTTAGTCACACAAGTCATTGTGGGAGCTTGGGGGGGGGGGTGCTGACCACAGAGGCCCATGTGGACAGGTGGTGTGGCCTCTGCCTGTTACCTGGCAGGACATGAGTTCCAGGGCCACCCCGCGTCTACTGACGCTCCAGCCACACCTGGAATCCCTACAGGAGGGGCAGACAGGGACTTTCATTTCCCTGGGACTCGAGAACAGAGAACACACATGAAGAGCTGAGTTCTGGGAGAACATAGCCACGGATGGCTCCAGGAAGGCAGGAGTCCGTGGCCAAGCACCATGAAGGGATCAGGTCCGCTGTTTACAGGCCTGAGTCCTTATCATGCAGAGTCAGCAATTCCAGTCAGCCTTATACCCAAGTGTCATCTGGGCTGCTGGGCTGTTTACTCTCACACAGCAGGTGTGGACAGAGGCCTGGGCCTATTCCAGGGCCTTCAGGAGCTCACGGTGCCCCTCTTGTGGCCCAGGACAGTAATATGGAATCTGGAAGCAGCACACTTAACCACGCATGTGCTAGATACCACATCTGGGCTCCCAGCTGTTGGCCTCTGCCTCCATTTATCTCAACTGATGGACCTTGGCCAGCAGTGGACAGAGCTAAGAAAAAGGTAGGGGCCCCTGAGAGAGGCCAGGAATCCACAGTACCTGTTCCTCCCATGTGGGGCTCTTCCTGTGTTTTCGCGGACAGCTAAGGAGCGCCAACACTGAGGATAAAGAGCAAGGCTGGCTGCTGCCACACTGTGTCCTCTCATACTTTGGGCCCTTCCCTGTCACTTAAGTGTTTCAGTTGCTACCCCTGAAAACAGCATGTTGGAAGTAGTTCTGTCACTTTGTACACAGTCCTGGGTGGGTCCCGTGGGACTTGCTGGGACATCTACCCAGACTTTGCTTCCTGCAGCCTTGCAGCCCAGTAAGCCTGATAGGTGGGCACCAAGTTGTGTCTCTCCTTGACAGCTGTGGGAGCTTGAGCTAATGACTGATGTGGAACTTAAAAGATATCATGGTTGCCACAATTTACAGGAAACCTTGAGCTTGCTGGCACACTGGGCACTGTTTCTGCTTTCTATCCTTCATATACCCTGTGGGCAGGTGCCATAGGGTGGGAAGACTGAGGCAGCCAAAACAAGGGGAAATTTGGGATTCCAGGTCAGACCTATAGAGCACTTCAGCTTCCATGCCTAACAGGACCGAGAGACTGGGGCCTCTTCCCCTGCCCCTGCCTCAGGTAGACTCCACTGGAAAGGTCCTCAAGTTGGCGCTGTGAGCAGGTTCCCAGACTTTCCATCCTCAAAGAGGCAGGCTATCCCTGTGGATCTCCTCCTTCCAGCCCCAGAGTAGGAGGATCAGGATGGGAGCCTGTGGCTAGGCCCAAAGATTCAGTCTAAAGGTGTGGTGAGTCCCCTACCCATCTAGCCTTCACAATAGCGGGTGGTGAGCTCAGGGCCAGGACCCACTGAAGCAGCCATCTCAAGTCAGCGTAGTACTGCGCAGAAGGGTCACATGGATCCACTCACACCCCGACACGACACACATGCACCCCCAGCTCTCTGGTCTAACCAGTTGGATGTGTAAGGTTTTTTCAGTGCAAAGGTACTAAGTAGATGAGAGGATGAGAGATTAGCCCATCCACATGGACCCTTGGTGGGGCTGGCAACTGGCCCCCAGATGGGTGTATTACGGACCCAGAAAGCCAGGTACAATAAGCCACTGAAAAATGCAGGTTATGAAACAGCACAAATAATATGCTTTGTAAAAAAAAAAAAAAAAAAAAAAAAAAAAAAAAATTTAAAACTCTTAAATAAACATACCTATGCATAGAGAAAATCCAAAAAAATACATGGCAATTTTTTTTTTTTTTGGTCTTTTGGTCTTTAAGACAAGGTCTCCATATGTAGTTCAGACAGCACAGGCTAGTCTCTCAAACTTGCCAAAGATTCTCCCGCCTCACAATGTGATTTTTACTCATGGAAGACTGTAGTTGTTTTGTTTTGCTTTTTCACTTCTGTTCATTTCCAGGTAGTACTGCAGTATCTGTAGGGCCTGGCCCATCTCTCTTCACCCATGTCTGCATCAGGCTGTGGGGAGTGTTGGAGGCCCCTGGGGGTACAGACCAGAAGAGTTGAGGTACAGTGGCTCTGCATTTCTGCCCTCTTGCTAGTTCCACAGATATGGATGGCCGCTGCGCAGGGATTCTGAAGCCAGGCCAGCTGAAGCCAGGCACCTACAAGCTGTCCTCTGACACTGAGGGCTACTAGAAGAAGGGGCAGGCGAGCTTCTACCCATATGTAGAGGTAAGGGCCACAGGTGGGAAGAGGGGCTGAAGGCCCCCTGACGCTGTGACCAAAGGTCAGGCCCTACTAGCCAGGCCTCATCCAGGTAACAGGCAGACTGGTCCCACCTATTCCAAGAAGTGGCAGAGGTGAATTCAACTGCTTTTCCTTTCCCAAAAGAAAGATATCCAGGGACTTGAAGCATCATTAGACATAATGGTCACATATCTATCCCTGAGATGCTCCTAGCACTAGGCTTTGGGGGAGGCCAGGTCAAGGGTGACTTGTTCCCCCTTCCGTAGATGGAATTTGTACCTCAGCCCAGACTCCAGCTTGCTGGGCCTTACCTTACTGCTTATCCCTACCCCTGCAGCCACTATCAAAGCAACTGACATGTTTCACATACAGCAGACTCAGGAGATCCTGCCTCCTTGGAATTGTTCCAGAGAGGACTAATTCCAACAATCCTAACACCAATTTGGATCCAAATATTAGTTTTTTTTGTTGTTGTGTTTCCAAATATTAATTTGAACCGTAACTCTAATCTCATCCCCAACCTAATCACCATCCCTATCACTAATGATAGAGATTGCTACAAAAGGAAAAAGGGAACAGCCTACCCTCAGTATCTACTTTTTTCAGGCCTTCCGAATTCCAGAGCTGAGGAAAAAGGGTCAAAATGACCATGGGAAACAGCTAACAACACAACCCAAAGGCAAAGTTAATAATGTAAAAAGAGCCAATTAGTCTGCTAGCTCATTGTGATAAGGGAGGAGTCCACACAGGCCCATGAGGCATCTCAGTGGAGAGGCAGGCTTAACACAAGATTTAGTGGAATGTGATTAGGTGAAACCTAAATAAAGTGCTTGAATGGGTGGACATCAAGGACTATACACTGGCTTCGCGTCAGGTATGACTGTGAAGTAGGCCAGGATATTGTTTCCCTGGAAACCAGCTGGAAGGCAGAGTGCAGAGTCCCAGAGATACTTATCTGAAGTTCTGGGTCTAGGCTATAAATCAAGGCATCTTCCTGAGATCAGGATGTGTCCCTTTTACTAATGACTATGGCATTAATAAATAAGTATTCAGCCGGGTGTGGTGGCTCACGCCTGTAATCCCAGCACTCGGGAGGCTGAGGCAGGAGGATTGGTGCAAGTTCAAGACCAGCCTGGGCTACAAAAGTGAGCTCAAGGCCAGCCTCAATTGCATAGCGAGACCCTGTCTCAAAAAGACAAAAAAAATAAATAAATAAAAATAAGTAAATAAGTATTCAAAGTGTAATAGGAGACACTCAAATAAAGGGATCATGATAACAAAGTTATCATCTGGATAACTTACACCTGCATGGAGGAAATCAATTCCTATTAATAATCCCAGCTTTTTTTTTTTTTTTCTTGTTTCAGAACCTGTTTGTTTATTCACTCATTTTTTTAAGGCTAGTTCAGCCTGCCCCAAGGGCAGGGCTAGCACAGCATGTGGTGCCAGGGATTGAGCCACGGTCTCTGAAGCTGCCCAAGCTTTCCCAAGCAGGGCTTTAGACCACTGAGCCATCCCGCCGGGCCCCAATAATCCCGGCTTTATAAGAATCTCTTACCTTGGCTGACGAGTAACAAGGTGGACACTGACTGCTCCCATGAAGCTGATGCTTGCCTCTCCAGTGGGGAGGCATGCTAAGATCCGGAGGAAGAGTAAACCAACAAAAGGGACAACAAAGTTGAAGACCTTGAGGCAGGAGTTTGATAAGTTTGTTACCTCAAGAGCCAAGGGGAGATCAGCAAGACTAGAGCACAGGGGGACACAAGAGGCTGGGTGTAGGGCCTTGCAGGTTGTCCTTCATATTGTATTATAGGTACACTGAAGTCAGCGACCAGGAGAAACATCTGAAGTTTATGAAGGATCACTTTGGCTGTAGTGGGGACAGTCAAAAGAAAGACTGAACATCAGTTTAACATACCAATCAAGGTAAAAGACAGAGTCAGAACTTGTAAAGAAAGCACAGATTTGAAAAGACAGAGCTGACCTACTGGCTAAAGCACTGAGCACAGAGAGCCAAATATGACGCAGGTTTGTGGCTTAATCAACTAAATGAGGCAACAGTGCCAGTGCATAGAAAGCAGGGGAGTTTGAAACCTAGGCAGGTGTTTTGAACATGTAGTTCGATTTGTCCATGAAACATCCGTTGGGAATATCAAGTAGAAACATGAGGGCCAGGTTCCACCTAGTTTGGAATAAGCTTGGGAAATGCCAGTGAAGCTCGAGCTGCCCAGGAGGTCTCTGCAGGGCTCTAGGGTCACACAGAAATCCCATTTCACTGAAATAAGAGGGCCTGGAGCAGGCACCTAAAGCAACCAACATTTAGGTGGGTCGTCTGCTAAAGTTTAATCTAGGTCTCTGGCTGGGACTGTGGGCAAAAAGCTGCTTGGCTCCTAAGAACAGAGCTTTATCTGGTGGAGGCCAAGCTAGTACCCCGAGGATACCTGCTCAGAAAAAAAGGTAATATGGACAAAGGACTGGAGTGAGAACACAGACTCAGCAGTGCCAGGCCCCTGCCTATCTGTACTTACAATAACATAACATACTTCCATTATTCATTTTATATATATATATATATAAAAAAGGTTAGGACATTATACACAAAACACTAAACTTTTATTTTTGTTTTTTTTTTGAAAGAGGGTCCTCGCTATGCAGTTTAGACACTCACGTTGTAGCCCAGGCTGGTTTTGAACTTATAATGATCCTCCTGCCTCAGCCTCCCAAGTGCTAGGATTACAGGTATGCGCCACAATGCCCAACAACAATGAATAAGGCAGCCTTTCAAATATGAGTCCAGTGTACAATCACATAGCTTTTCTACAAAACCTCATCATTATCAGCTACTTAAATCCTGAATTATGAGTACTATATTTTTCATACAACACATACTTCAGCTTACTGCAGACTATAAATGCACCTCTGCCTCCTCTCACAGCAGGGAGATTTCATCACAAAACCTACAAATGCGATCTTGTGCTCATTGGACAGTCTCACATCTGCCCAACTGCCAGACAGGGCATCTATCTGCCCACTGTCCAACCACAGACAGGGCAACCCCACATACGCTGATACAATTCCTGGAAAGAGCCTGCTCTCAAAATAAAACCCGGACAGCCTACCATGTGAAAACTCTTCCAAGGTGGGAAAGAGGCTAAAAGAAATTGAACCTAAACTCTGTATCAGGAGTATCAAGAGTGGCCTTGGCTCTCCCTTCTGGACGAGGCCTGCAGACTCTTCGGCTCTTCTTTCTGGCAGATTCACCTACAGGCTGCACCTGGGCTGAATAAGCAGCTGTCAGAGGAAGGAGAAGCAGAATGAGAACTAAAAAATAACAGCTAACATTATCCATGCAGTTCAGGTGGTCCATGGAGCTCTAACCCCTTTGTAGATTCAAAAATCAACTACTCAAAAGCCTAGGGCAGTATCATCACCACTATTCCTTGTTTAGCATTAGCAAGATTGAATAACCTGCCAAAAATGTTAAGATCTAAGTGGTAGATCCAGGATTTGAACCCAGGTTTTTTGGCTTCAGGAGTTACACTTCAATTAGTATGGTTTCTGATCTCGTGAATAGCACAGAAAGGCAGGGAAAGACTGGCAAAGTAGTTTTCCCCATCACAGAAACAGAATCAAAAGACCAGGCTGCTTCTACCCCTGCTCTCACCCAGGACCTTTCCCCCTGAGAGGTACTGAACCGACTTTCTGCCACTCAAGCCTTCCTGAGCCCCATCTCAGGGCCACGCTCCCCTAGACCTCGGCCTTCCACTTCCTCAACACTTTCTACTTACTCCCTTGAATCAAAAGAACTGAGCCAACCACTTCCCACTCCTACTCACCTGCCCTGAGATTCTGCAGGGCCTCTAGCCACTCAGCCTCCATCTGAGCCCTGTAGTTCCCAAACAAGGAGTGCATCAGCTGTCTCTTCCGAGGCAAAGGGGTTCTTTGACTGCGCAGGGTTCGGATCGCTCCAATAGCCTGCTCTTCTGTAGATTAAAAAAAAAAAATAAAGGCCTAGTGAGTTCTGGTACACTGACCGATCATCCTACTGTAAAAGCAACAATCCTATCCCTTGGCAACACCAAGAGACCACAGCACTATCACCATTCACATTACCCCAACCACACAGAAGGGCCCCTCACTCTGTTTTGGGGTGGGTCTCTGCGTCCTGAGGCCAAGCTCCAACTGCTCTACGCACCAGGCCAGTTCCCGGGCCAGCTGCTCCGCCTGTCATGGAGCAGATGAAGTGGATATGAGCTCAGAGCACTGAGAAACAACAGCTCCCAACTCATACCCTCACCGCCTTAACTCTGGAAAGGCTAGATCACACCCATGCGAGGACCCGCACCCGGCAGGCACCCGGAGATCACCCTTGCCTGTGTCTCGGCGCTTGGTGGGGCTTCCTCAGGGGCGGGCTTCTCCGGAGCCTTTTCGCCTCCATTCGATACAGAGGTCCTGTTCTGGGCCTTCTTCTGTTTTCTCGAGACTGCATCGCCTTGACTGCCGACGGAATGCACCTTGGAGACGACGTCAGTGCCCTTGAGTTGTTCTGAGCTGAAGGATGCAGAAGGATTCAGGGCTCCGGGGACTGGGCCGGGACGCCGGGATTTGCGGCGCGCACGGGCACCAACCGGACGCGGGGCTGCTGGCACCTCCGGAAGAGGATGTCCTAGAGCCTGCGGAAAGGAGGATAGCAAGAAGATCCAAGACACAGCCTCAGGTGTCAGGACCCGCAACCAGCGATTCGCCCGCGCAGCTCACCGCCATGCGCTGGAGTGGCTACCGGAAGTTACGTAGAGCAACGCGTCCAACCTCGAATTTCTTCCCCGGGACATATTTCTGCTGCTCGGGTTTACAGTTCCTCTCGCCAAGGCGGAGCTTGCAGAGTGGGCGGGGCTTATGTGATGGGCGGTGCTTGTCAGGTGGGTGGGGCTTTGCGAGATGCCGGTGGGGAAGACCTGAGTGGCTCCGGAAGGGATTGCGGGAGACCGGAGGCTGCCTCAACCCTCACCAGTTTGGGAGGCACGACAAAGGTTTAAGCACAGGTTACCTCACAAAGTTCACCTGCTAGTGGGGAAAGAAAAGCAGGTAAACTTGAAAAGCTGTCGCCAGAGTGCCACGTCGGCAGCTTTTGGGAAGGGAAGTCAGCAAAGAAAAACCCCCTACGGAGCAAGAGAGGTTTGGCAGAGAGCAGGGACGTGGCCAGACTGGAGCGTGGGCGTGGTCCACGGGTGAGCAGGTTCGGCCTTCTAGAACCCTGTAGAGCAGCCCACAGTTTGTTTCCATTTTACTCGCCTTGGGAAGTCACTATAAATCAGAAGAATTAATAACCTCACGCAGCTGTGTTTAAACGCTCGCTCTGCACTGTGCATGAACGGTGCAGGTGCGGTAGAGAAATAGGTAAAAATCTCAGCATGGTTTCACTTGCCAGCGGACTGGATGTAGCCAGGAGGGAAGCTGAGGAGCAGAAGCAGGAGGAAGCCCCATCCCACAGTCTGAGACCCAGATGCCTCGTGGGAGTTTGGTGGGGGGGCTCATACCAGAGAGAAAATACTGAGGGAAGACTGAAGTTTCAGGAGAACCAAACTGGTGACGGGTGTGGGGTGTGACTTGAGACAAGATCTAGGGTGTCGGATGATTCCTGCCGAGGAAATAGGGATAGAAAGTGTTGCTTCCAGGCTAGGGAGATAGCTCGGAGGTCTAAGCACTTGTCTGGCAAGCTCAAGGACCCAGGTTCAATTGCCCATATCACATTTGGAGCCAGCCAATGAAACTAAGCTTGGTGGCGCACGCCTATAATACCAGAGCTGGGGAGGCTGAGACAGGAGGACCACTGTGAGTCTGAGCTGCATAGCAAGACCCTGTACTAAAGTCTTTAAAAAGGTGTTGTTCCCTTAGACAATAAAGTGGGAGTATTGGCTGCCTGATCTTTGGCAGCCCAGGGCAAAAGTTTGGTCATCACCAAGAGCTGTTATTGCAGTTTCTGGGGGAAATCAAGAATCTAGCAACAGGGCCGAGGAGATAGCTCAGTAGAATAAGCACTTGCCTGGCAGGCAAAGTCCTGAGTTCAATCCCCAGTACTGCCAAAAAAAAAAAAAGGAATCTAGCATAGCTGGTGATCTTTTGCTCAGCACCCCTCGTGAGGGTGCTTCAGCTTTTAAAGGAGGAATGACAAAACACTGTGGGCATTTTAATGCCACCACAGTTGGTTGTGTATTCTAGTCCTGGGAGATTACAGGTTTGGTGATGAGTGAAGTCCACATCCAAGAGGCTTTTTCCCTGCCTCTTTTGACTGACTCTCCCAGTGACTTGGCCCAGAAACACCTTCCAGAAATTTCCACTACAGATTTCTTCCTCTTCCCTAGTCCCTGTAAATGGAAGAGCTCACCAGGTACTTCCATTTATCTCCTAAATAATTTTCACCACCATCTCTGGCCTGAACACCTGCAACTGATTCTTCCTCATATATGCATCTAGTTTCATTCCCTCCTCTTTTCCAGCACTTGGGAAACTGAGACAGGAGGATTGTTGTGAATTCGAGACCAGCCTGGGTTACAAAATGAGCTCAAGGCTAGCCTAAACAGCACAGTAAGATCCTATCTCAAAAAGACAGAAGAGGGAAACAACCCAGCCTGCAGAAGACGGCAGTGGTAGCTGCAGTACCACTTGCGAACTAAGGGAGAGCCCAGGCACGGTGATACATTCTACACTGTGAGAACGCAGCAGCCACTGGGTCGCCATGCGTCAGCGACCCTGCCATGTGAGACGGCAGCTCCAAAGCTCGAGGCCTTTGGCCTTTCGCCTGGGGGTGGGGGTGGGGGTGGGGGGGCGTTCCGGAGACCGCGGGCACTGAACAAACTTTGGTGAGGCCTTGAGGCCAAGGGGTGCCCCCTTTCGTATTCATGCACCGCGGCTCCATGTTCTATGATGAGGATGGGGATCTGGCTCACGAATTCTATGAGGAGACAATTGTCACCAAGAATGGGCAGAAGCGGGCCAAGCTGAGGCAGGTATATAAGAATCTGATTCCTCAGGGCATTGTGAAGCTGGATCCGCCCCACATTCATGTGGATTTCCCCGTGATCCTCTATGAGGTATGAGCCTGGTGGGTGACAGTCACAAGCACCCCTGACCCAGTGAGAAACTTACAGGCTCAAGGTACGGCGTCCATTGAGGAGCCCAGGCTAAGGCTACAATCTTAAATAAACTATTGGCCCAGAACTTTCAGCTGTGAGCAGGGCAGTCCCTCAGTATAAATGGGTATTGGTTTCTGTGTGGACAAGAGATGGTTGGTGGCTGGCAGAGGCTATTGGTAGATTTACCAGCACAATTTCCCCGGCCACCCCTGCAGGAAGTGTGGCAGGGCATGTGCCAGTCAGGAATCTGTGGCTCTTGGTTCCCTGCCTGGCCTGCTTTCTTCCTAGCTTGCCTAGGGCCCAGCCCTACTAGATGCTACAGCACTTTACAAGCTACATCTGCCCACTTCCAGCCCCTGGGCTTTGAGAGCTCTACAGAAGCAGAAACTCCCTTTCGCTCACTTCCTTTATCTCCCAGTCAGAACATTTCAGTCGTTTGCTACCTTGATTCCTCCTTTTCTTTTTTTTTAAGAATTTTTTATTTTTATTTATTTATTTTTTCTTGTTTCAGAACCTTTGTTTGTTTATTCACTCATTTTTATGGCTGGCTCAGCCCGCCCCGAGGGCAGGGCTGGCGCAGCATGTGGTGCCAGGGATCGAACCGCGGTCCCTGAAGTCACCCAAGCTTTCTGAGCCATCCTGCCGGGCCCCTCGATTCCTCCTGTATTGGACAGAGGCTGGGGATAGCACCAGCCTGGTTCTTCCCACCCACCTGGCATTTGTTCCCGTTTTCAGATGGACAGTTTGCTGGTTGTTAATAGGAATGAGGACTGGCATGGGTAGCTTCTCCCTTTTCCAGGGTTTGGCAAATTCCTCCTCAGTGCAACTAGTTACTGCCCTCTCCTCAGTTAAGAGGTACAGGCCAGGGTCAGGACAGGCTGTGGGTGGCCATGCCAATGAGGAGTTACCCCAAGCCACCTATTCTAACCCCCCTTTGTACCAGCCACCCCTCACCCCCAATTTGGAGGGTCTACACTGTTCTGCAATAAGGAACAACATACCATGGCTGGTGCCTGCAAGTCTATAAGGAGCCCGCTGCGCTTCCCCTACAGTACCCTCACCCCCTCTGGATCAGTCAAGGGAAAATACTAGAGCCCCTTGATAGGGACAGAAAAAGCAAAAAAAACAAAAGGAATACTGTACTTAAAATTTGAAGATTTGTGAATAGTCTAGTCCATGATGATGTTGGGGCAGAGTCTGATTTCTATATAGAAACAACTCTTCTTTTGATTCCTTATTGTGCAAGCTCTGTGCTTCTGGCATGGGAAATAGCTGGGGGATGGTACTCCCCAGCATAGAAAGACTGTTATTTGTTTGATTTCAATAAAATTATTTGTAGATTGTATCGGTCAGGGTTTTACTAGAGGAACAGAATAGATATAATATAAGGAATGGATATTAACACCAAATATACAATCTATAAGAAATTGTAAGATTGGCTTACAATAGCCACAGAGTCAGATGAGGAAGCGCGCACAGGGCGTCTGCACACTCTGGACTGAAGGATTCAATCCTGAGGCTTGGACTCACTGCAGCACTCCGTGTAAGTCTCTGTTGGCTGACAGGTCCGTAATGGAGGACTGAAGTTTCTGTAGTTGGAGGCTGAAGAGTCTGCGGCGGAAGGCGAGAGGTCTAAGCTGGAGGCCGAAGAGTCTGTGCTGCAAGCCAGACGATGAAGTCCAGTCTGAATGCCAAGACCGAAGCTTCTCTGACGAAGTGAAGACTCCTCCTTCAGCCCTTTAAAAAGTCTTTTTGTGCTCAGTCATTCTGACGTGGACTCATTGCGCCCTAGGGTGGAACCAATCATACCCCAGGACGGGCCCTTGATCCCGTTCTAGGGAGAAATCCAATCATATCCTAGGCAGGCCCGGGTGATACTCCAGGGAAGAACCAATTGTACCCCACTCTGGGGTACAATCAACAGGGAACCAAGCTGCTGAGTCATTCAGCCAAGTTGACACATTGTATCAACCACTACATAGATCCTGTAAAAAAAAAAAAAAAAAAAGACAAGATAAATAAAGTATTACTACTTGGGGATGTACAGAGTTAAGTTTCTAGGGATCTCTGGTCATAACATTGTTTTGTGTATGTTTCTATTTAACGACACTTCATTTTACATGCATTGATTCATTGTCAGTGAACTCATGGCCATTAGTACTACAACTCCTATCTGAATGAAGCTGATCCACAGTCTTTTTGCCTTTAGCAAAACTAAGTACTGGTAAATGCTACACTTGAGAGTTAACATAATTGCCAAGAAAACCTAGAGAAATGGAAGTAATGTCACTAAATATACTATGAAAAGAGTCCTTATTTACACTATGGGAATAGAAAACTTGTTTAAACTGACAACATTCAAATCAGGCAGATATTTCACTATTCTTGGCTGTTCTTGGCTGTTCATAGATAACTACAAAAGCCATAAAGTGCCCTAAGTTTCAATTTGGCAGTTACAAATGAATCCTACTGATTAGATAAATTTGTACATCCAGCATTCACAAACATGTATATTATATTTTGAGTTTATTCTAATATATTGTCATTACTAATGTAGTAGGCATGTTCTTGCATGTCACCTTTAAGGCAAGGATCTTAGGTTTTTATTAGAATTACATTAACTCTACAGAGTATCTGTGGAAGAGTTAAATGTCCACTTAGACAATTAGGAATCTAACATAACTCTGGTACACCTCTTTTTTTTTTTTTTTTTTTTTTTTTTTTTTTTTTTTTTTTTTTTTTTTTTTTTTTTTTTTTTTTTTTTTTTTTTTTTTTTTTTTTTTTTTTTTTTTTTTTAGGTCTTCTTTTTGAAAAGTTGTAATTTTCTCTGCAAAGGCCTTTCATATATTTTCACTAATGATTCCTGGATTCATTATTTTTAATTGCTAGGAGGATTCAAACTGAGACACAAATACCTATATAGTTATGGTTTAATAAGAAAAAAAATTTAAAACAAATTTATGGGGGCTGAGGAGATAGTTCAGCAGTCTAAGCACCTGCCTGGTAAGCATAAGGTCCCAAGTTTGATTCCTGGCACCAAAACCATGCTGGCCCCAGAACCCCAGGAGGTTCTTGCTTGTAATCCCAGTGCTGGGGAGGCTAAGACAGGAGGATTACTACAAGCCCGAACTGAGTAGTGAGACCCCTGTATTGAAAAAGAGAGAGATTTGTTTTTGCTCATAGTTGGGTTTTTTTTGTTTTGTTTTGTTTTGTTTTGTTTTGCAGGACTGGGGTTTGAACTCATAGCCTTGCACTTGCTAGGCAGGCATTGCTTATAATTTTCATGCCAGGTCACAAGCCTCATCTGGTAGTGACTTTGCTGCAGATTTCATGGTAGCACATAGAGATTTGTCTTGCTTTCACTCTTATTAAAACTCAGGAGTCAATTGTGGGGCCCTATCCTGATCCCCACCCAAGATTCCACCTCTAAACAATGACAAATGGGCTCAGTTTCCACACTCTTAGGACCACACAACATGGATTAGACTCAAAAATGAATTTTAAAGGATCAAGCCAGTCAAACCATAGCATGCCACTAGGTAATTCTTGTCCTTTTATGTTATTTTATTTTATTTTTATTTTATTTTATTTTATGGCCGGCTCAGCCTGCCCTGAGGGCGGGGCTGGAGCAGCATGTGGTGCCAGGGGTCCAACTGTGGTCCCTGTGGTGGCCTAAGCTTTCCTAAGCAGGCGCTTTAGACCCCTAAGCCATCCTGCTGGCCCCTTGTCCTTTTCTTTTTTTCCCCCCAGGTACTAGGGATTGAACTCAGGGCCTTCAAATTGAGCTACAGTCCTGGCCCATTTGTTTTCTTTTTGTTTGTTTGTTTGTTTGTTTGCAGAACCAGGGATTGAACTCAGGTCCTTGTGTTTGCCAGGCAAGCGCTTATTCTACTGAACTATCTTCCCAGCCCCTAAGCTGTCTCCCTAGCCCCTTGCTTTGTTTTGTTTTTTGAGACAAGGTGTCACTATGTAGTCTAGACTGACCTTGACCTCTCTGTGTAGCTCAGGCAGGCTCCAAACTTCTAGTGACCTCCCCACCTCAGCCTCCCAAGTACTGGGATTACAGGCATACACCACTATACCCAGCTTTAGGTAGTTCTTAAATCAGAATCCAAAGTGCTGACCATTATACCATGGTACTGGCAGTTCTTCAATCAGACACTGAGACATTTACAAGTCTGAACCCAGGGCCTGCAATAAATATCACTTTTTTTTTAATGTTTTGATGCCAGGGATTGAACTCATGACCTTGCACTTGACAGGCACGCACTTACTCAGCTGAACTATCTCCCCAGCCACACCACCTGCAATAAAACCTATCATAGAGGAAGCAAGGGAGAGCAAGAGGAAAGAGGAGTCTATTCTCACATCACACTTTACCGTTGCCCAGCTTTGCACATAGTGCCTTCCACCCAGTCCTACAGTCTGGCTCCCCAGCTATTGCAGAGACTGCTCAACTTGTCTGAGTTGTTTGATTGTTTTTTTTTTTTTAATTTTGTTTTGTTTTGTTTGCTTCTGGCCTCTTAACTGTGCTTCATTCTCCAGTTGGATGAATTAACCTTCCCCCAAAATTTAATCGCGCTAGGCCGGGGAGATGGCTCAGTAGAATAAGCTTGCCTGGCAAGTGCAGGGGCCTGAGTTCAATCCCCAGTACCACAAAAAAAAGAAAGAAAGAGAGAAAGAAAAAGAAAAAAATTAATCATGCCTATCTACAGTTCATAGCCAAACCCTGTCTCAAAAAGACAAAAAAGGGGCCTGGCAGGATGGTTCAGTGGTCTAAAGTGCCTGCTTAGGAAAATGCCTGCTTAGGAAAGTGCCTGCTTAGGAAAGTGCCTGCTTAGGAAAGCTTAGGCGGCTGCAAAGACCGCAGTTCCATTCCTGCCACCACATGCTGTACCAGCCCTGCCCTCAGGGCAGGCTGAGCCAGCCATAAAAATAAATAAATAAACAAACAAAAGTTCTGAAACAAGAAAAAAAATTAAATTAAAAGCTTTGTGAAGATCTCAATAATTTCAAAAAAAAGTAAGAGGAGAAGAAGGAGAAGGAGAAGAAGAAGAAGAAGAAGAAGAAGAAGAAGAAGAAGAAGAAGAAGAAGAAGAAGAAGAAGAAGAAGAAGAAGAAGAAGAAGAAGAAGACAAATGAAAAAAGAAACAAAATTTTCTCCAAAAATCCATAAGCAGTATTATATGGCAAATGCCACTAGGGACTACTAACTTAATTCTACTCAAGAATGGTTGTTGCGCCAGGTAGAAAACACAACAAGAAGCCATGGCAGGGTGAACAAGAGTGAATGACATGTCCCATTATAATTTACAATGTGATTTCCCTTGGTGGCCTATTTGTTTTTTTAAAAAAAGGGCCAGGCGTGCTGGCGCACGCCTGTAATCCCAACACTCGGGAGGCCGAGGCAGGAGGATCGGTGCGAGTTCGAGACCAGCCTGGGCTACAAAAGTGAGCTCAAGGCCAGCCTCAACTACATAGTGAGACCCTGTCTCAAAAAGACAAAAAAGGGGGCTGGGGAAATAGCTCTGTGGCACAAGTGCCTGCCTGGCACGTGTGAGGTCATGAGTTCAAACTCCAGTCCCACCAAAAAAACAAACAACAACAAAAAAAAAAAAGACAAAAAAAAAAAAAAAGGGAGTGGGCCTCAGAGATAGCTCAGTGGTCTAAGCACCTGCCTAGGCAAGTGCAATATCTGGCACCACATGCTATGCCAACCTCATGTGGTGCTGACCATGGAAACTGGGCATGGTGGCACATGCCTGTAATTCCAATGCTGGGGAGGCTGAAACAGGAGGATCACTACAGTCCAATCTGCATAGTAAGACACTACCAAATACATAAAATAAAAATCAAAACAAAACAAAAGAGAAAACTGAGTGAAAGATACCACGTACAAGCCGGGTGTGGTGGCATACGCCTGTAATCCCAGCACTTGGGAGGCTGAGGCAGGAGGATCGGTGCGAGTTCAAGACCAACCTGGGCTACAAAAGTGAGCTCAAGGCCAGCCTGAACTGCATAGTGAGACCCTGTCTCAAAAAGACAAAAAAAAATAGATACCACGTACAGTTATATCAAAAAATGAAATACATAGAAATACACTCACAAGGAAAAACATTTCTGAAAAATCTAAAACTAAATAAAGGGAGACACATCTTGTTCATGGGTCAGAAAAATCAACATGTGTCAATTAAATCCGCAAACACACAACTGATTGATTTTTTTTTTTTTTTTTTTAGTGCAGGGTCTACAGGGCCTATAGGGTCTATGGAGTCTCACTACACAGATCTGACATGTAGAGATTCTCCTGTGTTCAGCTTTTTACCTGGGATTATAGGCTCGCACTACCATGCCCACTCTCAATCACTGCAGTCTGAGGGCAACCCTGCACCCCTGAGTCTGCTCAAGCCAGCACTTTAATCCACTGAGCTATCTGGCCAGTCCAGAACTGATTTTTGACAAGAGGAAGAAAGAGTGAAGAATGGCTAGTCCTTTCCACAGATGGTGCTGGGATAACTGGACAACAAGGAAAATAATAAGATTTGGAGTCATATTTTTTTATTTTTTCCCTTCATTTTATTTATTTATTTTCTTGTTTCAGAACCTTTGTTTATTCACTCATTTTTTTTTTAATGGCCGGCTCAGCCTGCCCTGAGGGCAGGGCTGGCACAGCATGTGGTGCCGGGGATCAAACTGTGGTCCCTGAAGCTGCCCAAGCTTTCCCAAGCAGGCACTTTAGACCACTGAGCCATCCCGCCAGGCCCTGGAGTCATATTTATTTTTAAATGTAATGGCAATAATTGTTTTACGTAAATCGAAAATACATATTTATAATAATCCACATTTTTTTCTTTTTTGGCATCAAGAATCGAACTCATGGGGCTGGGGAGATAGCTCCGAGGCACAAGTGCCTGGACCTTGCACTTGCCAGGCAAGCACTTGTACTGCTGAACTATACCCCGGGCCCAATAATCCACCTTTTATAACCACTCACACATGAGAGGATTTCCACTGAACATACGAGGAAGCTTGCACATGTGTTGGATTCGTATTTAAACAATATTCAAAAATTAATTCAATACTAATCACAGGCCTAAAATGTAATCCCTAGAGTTATAAAACTTCCAGAAGAAATCTAGGCTAGGCAAAGATGTTCTAAATATGACTGTCCTAGTTACTTTTCTCATTTGCTCAGACAAAATCCCTGACACCCAGTGTTAAAGGGGAAAAAGATTTATTTAGCTCAGATTGTAGAGGATTCAGTCCATAATCGGTGGCACTAAGACAGGGTGGCATAATGCAGGAGAGCAGTACATGGTGAGCAGAAGGCAGCACAACAGCAAAGGACCTTAGCAGCTTTTTTCTGCCACTTTTATACTCCAGGCTCCTGGGATTAGGGCAGTGCCAAACTAACGAGCCAACTGATTTGGTAAGCACACACCTTTAATCATCATTCTGCCACCTCTGTAAAAGCCCACCTATGACCAGATAAGGCTGTGGGAAGACATCTAGACACAGACTATAGAGGGCCCCCTGGATTACTCCTTGAAGGATTTTGGCTGAACTTGGCCCTGGTATTGATACTTTTCCTTATCCCCTTCATGGCTTTAAGCCATGCACGTTGTTCTGGCCAAGGCGTTGATGTATACTCTTTGAAGCAGTGACAGGTCAGTGTTACCCCCCCACCAAAGCTCCCCCAAAAAGCTTATGTGAGCCAGACAGGATGGAGAGCCACACTCCACGCTGCCAGCTAGGATCAAGCTTCAGGATAATGGGCTATGACATCCCAGGGCATAAAAGATTTCACATCAGAGTTGAAGTACCAATCCCAAAACATTAGCTACTGCCTCAGTTGTGTGCTACAGATTACTCTTTTTGAATATTCTTCTCTCTCCATATTGCAGAGATGATTTCAGGCCTCCTGCCTAGCCCAGCTCACAGCACTCACCTACTTCTCGCCATTCTCACAGTCACTCATCCCAGAGCCATTCCCCTCTTCTCAAATTAATAAAACCCAGATTCAACCCTGGGCTAAGGGCTTTGTTCTGGTTAGCCATCATCCTGGCTATGCTTGGGGCTCTCTTGGCTCCTGTCATGGTTTGGGGCTTTTGCAAGGGGAAAAATCCAGGACACCTTTAATAATAGTATTTTGTAATGAGTTACCCAAGAATCGTATACAAAAAGTACAGATAATCTGTCCACATATAAAACTAAAGACCCCAGTTGAGGGCCTAGATCTTAATATCCTGCATGAGTCCCCCTGAAAACCTGTAGCTCATAACGATGTCTCCCACAAGTCCAACTGGAGGCCTAGAGCCCCAACAAAGTTGCATGTAGGTCTACTTCATGGATCTGTGCTGGAAAGGCCCAAAGGTCAGTGGTGGAAGCTAGGAAGTCTATGCCTGTTGGATGAAGGATCTGTGCCAGCAGGCTGAGGAATCTGAACTTGTGCCAGGAAGCAACACTCAGTGAAGCACCAGAGCTCTCTCAAAAGTACCACAGCCATCCTTAGCAACAGTGAGGTCCTAGCTCCCCCAGTGATGAGGAAAGCTGCTTTCACATCAGGAAAGCTGACGTGACAAGCCTCTCTATGAGACTGAGCAGTGCACCATCTTCACCTCCAAAGCCAGGAAGTGATGCTCAAGATCAGGACCAAAGCTCCTCCAAAATTCATCAGAAAATCCAGTATGCCAAGGTCCTCCAACAGAACAGCCCAAGAGAACTAGCAGCTTCCAACAGCTCCAACAGCTTCTCCAAACAGCATTCCTAGCACCGTTTGCCAGCTTCTCCTGCTCTGCCTTTAGGCTGCTGGCAACAATCCTCAGGTGGGCCTCTCACACCCAGGACCATGCTAGTTTAATCCAGCTGGGTGTAAGAAGTAGACCACCTGTTGGAAATCCACTACAGCTCCCCACAACTACAAATATGCCTCTGTGCGTGCGTGCATGCGTGCATGTGTGCGTGCGTGTGTGTGTGTGTGTGTGAAGTAGGGTCTCACTATGCAGACCAGGCTGGCCTTGAGCTCATTTTGTAGCCCAGATTGGTCTTTTAACTTTATTTATTTATATTGTGGCCGGCTCAACCTGCCCTGTGGGTGGGGCTGGCACAGCATGCTGTGCTGGGATTGAACTGCAGTCCCTGCGATTGCCTAAGCTTGCCTAAGCAGGCTCTTCAGACCGCTGAACCATCTCTCTGGCCCCCCAGATTGGTCCTGAACTCACAACAGTCCTGCCTCAGCCTCCCAAGTGATAGTATTACAGGCATGCCACACCACACCTGGCCTTGCTATAGTGGCTTTATTTGCACCACAGATTGTACTGGAAGTGGTAGATTGGAATTAACTCACTAGAATTCCAATAACTTTTCATTTTTAAATTTATTTTTCTTTTTATTTTTTCAATGACTTTTCCACGGAATTACACAAATATAAATTTCTTGAGTCACAACAAGGCCCAGGAAAGTCTTTCAATAGCAAACCATAACAATGATATTAAAAGCATAATCATAGAATGAATAAGTTTACTTCATTAAAATGTAAAACCTCGGGGCCCGACTGACAGCTCAGCAGACTAAAGCGTCTGTTTAGACAGAGCACAGCGACATCACAGGCTGAGCCAGCCCCATCCCTGGGGCATGCTGAGATGGCAACTGAAACTGGGCGTGGTGGCTCCCATCTATAATCCCAAAGCTTGGGAGGCTGAAAACAGGAGGATCACTACAAGTCCAGTCTACGTAGTGAGATCCTGTATTTGCTGTACTAAAATATAAAAAAAGAAGAAACAAGAGCAAAACTTCACCAGGTGTGGTGGCACATGCCTATAATGCCAACTACTTGGGAGGTTAAAGCTCCAGTAGGATCTCAAATTCATGGCCAGCCTGGGCATCTTAGCTATACTCTGTCTCAAAATAAAAAAGGGCTGGGGATATAACTCAGTGTGAGAGTGCTCGCCTAGTACCCATAAGTTCTTTAATTCAATCACCAGTACAAAAAAAGGAAAACATTTTTTAATATCAGGAATCAAACTCAGGCCCTTGCACTGCTCAGCTATATCTCTGGCTCAAAGTTTTTTTTCTAAAAGGAAAAAAGACTTTATTTTGACTTACAGCTTAAGAAGGTTCAGTCCACAGTCATTTGACCCAGTGCCTTTGGCCTCAGGCCCATAATCAGGTGGTCCCAAGCTACATTGGCATGGAAGACAGGCCTCACAGAAGAGAAACAGCTCATGGTGGGGAGAAAGTAGCAAAACAAGTGGAGGTGGGGAGGGTACACACACACACACACACACACACACACACACACACACACACACACAATAGCTCTTTCTATTCCTTATATCTTATCCAGGCTATTTAGAGGTTTAGTACTCAGATCCTAATCCTAGTGGTATACTCTGGTTTCTCTTCAGATCGTATAAATCTTTTGCCTTTTACTAATCCTAGTGCTTATGACCTTAGCATTGCACCATGAATCTTCATATACTCTAGATTCAGCCAGAAAAAGCCCCACCTATGACCTCATAGGGCTTTTGGTCATCTAAACATAAGCCATAACATGATAGACCATAATCCCAATCACAACAGTATGACTTGTAATATCCAACAATGAACACAGATATCTATTTATAATAGAATGAATAAAGAATATGTGATACACAGTCTCTAGACTATGCCAGGAAAAGCACCTTAGGTCTCCCTACATTAGCTAATGAATAATGGCTAGCTCAGAGTGTCTTTGTCTCTACCTGCCTTGAGGCATTGAACTCTGTCATAGTTTGGGTTTTTGTGAGGGGAACAGTACTATACAGGTTACGTTTTGTAAGATTAGTTTATAAGGAATCACCTATGGACTCATATGCATAGAGTGCAGGAAATCTGTCCACACACTAAAGACCCAAGAATCCAGCTGAGGGACTGGACTGTAATATCCTGCTTGAGTCTAGCTCAGTGTTTCTCAACCTTTCTAATGCCGTGACCCCGCAATACAGTTCCTCATGTTGCGGTGACCCCAAACCAAAAAATAATTTTGGTGGCTACTTCAAAACTGTAATTTTGCTACAGTTATGATTTCCGATGGCTTTAGGCAATCCCTGTGTTTTAGTCGTTTGATCCCCGCTGGGGTCGTGAACCACAGATTGAGAACGGCTGGTCTAGTTGAAAACCTAGAGCCCATAACAATGTCTCCCACAAGCACAGTTGGAGGCCTAGAGCCCACAACAATATTTTATGCAGGTCTGTTTCATGGATCTGGGCTGGAAACATCTAGAGCTCAGTGGTAGAAGCTAGATAGTCTCTACCAGTGGGATAAAGGATCTGTGCCAGCAGGCTGAGGGGTCTGAACTTGAGCCAAGAAGCAACACTCCAGGTGAGAATCAGAGCTCCCCCAAAGTACCACAGCCATCCTCAGCATCAGTGAGGTCCCAGGCTCCTCTAGTGATAAGGAAAGCAAGTTTCCTTCAGCTCTACTGTCTATCACTGACAATTTCTCAAGTCTTCCTTTAATATGCCTTAGAGGGTGCCAGGTCCCCTTATTGTATACACCTCTCTATGGTGAAAAGCTGTTCTACGCACCAGTCCAAGAGGCCTGTGGGCCTCTGTCCACGTTGTTACCCACATTAGAACAGCACGCAATTATTTTCACAGGTTTCACATGTTCTGGACACCTCACCATTTAGTTGTCATAGTTGTTTTGTTGTTCTTGTTTTACTCCAATGCTTGCTGACATTGCCCATGTGTTTGCAGGTTTTTGCTGAGGACATTTTCTTTTCCTTTTTAGTGTTGAGGATTGAACCAGGTCTTTTACACTGAGTTACTGCACCAGGCATCATTATCACCATCTTTATTTTATTTTGAGATGGGAATCTTACTTTTCCCAGGCTTCTTCCAGGTATAACTAGTTTTTGGGTTTTGAGCCTGTTGGCAAGATCTTGCATCTCCAATCTGTTGGAAATAAGAGGTTGCTGTCTGTTTGACCCAGCCACAGGTTGTTTGGCACTGTGTCACAGTATTTTTTATTGTATTATTATTATTATTATTATTATTATTATTATTATTATTATTATCACTGTGGCCGGCTCAGCCTTCCCTGAGGGCGAGGCTGGCACAGCATGTGGTGCTGTGCATTGAACCGTGGTCCCTGCAACCACCTAAGTGTTCCTAAAAGGCACTTTAGACTGCTGAGCCATCCCTCCAGCCCTGTGTCACAGTATTTTTTTATGAAATTTTATCAATCTAGACTTAGAATACCAGGAAAACAGCTGTTTAGAGCAGCTATGTTAGTTTTGGCTAAAGGGCTTAGGGGAAAAGTAGAGAGGTTTAAGAAGAGGATGAAATTACAAGTAAGACTGGAGGACAAAGGGGGATCATTCTAACTCTGGGAAGCTGATACAGAAAACTGATAGAAAGAGATAAGGAAGAGATAAAAAGAACAGAAAAACACAATGAGGCTAGAAACTATGTTCACAGTCATATAAAAACAAGATCAAATAATAAACAAGGAAAACAAAATGAAACCACAACAACAAATGAGAGAGAGAGAGAGAGAGAGAGAGAGAGAGAGAGAGAGAGAGAGATTCACTGCCTGGTTTGTCACCACTGTCACTGGTAGATCATGTGTGGATACCAGGTCTGGATCCATGCTGATCTATTCCAGCAAGCCAGCAATAGCTTTGTGGCAGGGCAGTCAATAATCTCAGTGAGCCTGCACTTTCTGGCCTAGACCAGACTCTTTTGGCCTGCAGCCTTCAGCTCACCTTCGGTGAGCCTGAGCCCAGCTGGGAGCCACTAGAGGGAACCAGCAGCCACTCTGAGTGCTGAGCTCAGTGAGCATCTCTCCAAGACAGCTCCCGGCCATCACTCTCTCAGGCAAGAGGACTGAACCCTGAGCACCCCGCAACAGCTACCACAGTCCTTCACATGCACTGCTCTCCTCCACCCTCTTGTCACTATGGAGACCTCTGATGTCACTAGTACTTACTCTGTGTAAGTTTGAATCACTCCTCTTGCAGAGTGAGTCCCATCTCAGGGAGAAGGTGCTACCAGGTATCGCCTTCCCCTTTGCTGAATATTCTCCTTTCTCTCTCTGTGGGCTTCAATTCATGCTTCAGATCCTTCCTGGATCCAGAAGACCCACTTCCCTCCCTCTTGGCTTACTCGCATTGCTATATTCCACGATCTTGTTAAGAGAGAAGCTTCTCTGCTGCTCACTACTTTGCCATCTGGCGTCTCCTTCTTTGATCCTGTCTTTGCGACTGTTTTCACAGGTAGGCCTTACCACGGGTCCAGTTTTATAGGTAAACACTGCACACGGTAGAGAAGTGGGTAAGGTGCTTGATCTAGTAGGCTCTTAGATGTGCTTGTGGGGATGTTAGAACTAGATGTTTGGACTCCTACTGAGATCTCAGAGGTTTTTGGTTTTTTTAAAAACTTTATATTATGGCTGGCTCAGCCTGCCCTAGGGGTGGGGCTGGCACAGCATGTGGTGCCAGGGATCGAACCTCAAACATAAGCTCACCTAAGCAGGCGCTTTAGACCACTGAGTTATCTCGCTGGCCCATCAGAAGCTTTAGTCATATGCCAAATTTTATATAAATTGTTCAGGGAGCATCAATTCTGCTTTCTTGCCTTATGGGCAGCAGCATAACTACATTATATCTAGCACTAGCAGCCCTGTCCCAAATGTCTTGTCAGGCCAGGGGTGTAACTCTGTGGCACAGTGCATGCTTGCCAACTGTGAGGCTCTGAGTTTGATTTCCAGCACCGAAAGAAAAAGAAAATTCTTTTTTTTTTTTGGCTTTTTTGAGACAGGATCTCACTATGCAGTCAGGCTGGGACAAGAATAGGCTTAATAGTCAAATGAAACAATAATATTTGATCACCTGAGTTTTCTTTGTGTTTTTTGTGCTGTTGTCACCCTGTCATTAATATCAGTCCAAGGGAACTATCTGGAGGTATTTGGTTCCCTGAGCCCCTTGATTCCTTCATCTCTGTGAGATACTTGTCAGAGGTGAGATCCTGTTTGAGAGAGATATCTGTCTCAGGCAAGATTCGCTTCTGAAATTAGGCCCCTCTCTTAGCTCAGGCACTTTTAGACATAAGATTAAGGGTTCTGATTTGCACAACTAAGCCTGCCCTATCCAATGCTACTAGAACCCCTAAAGAGGAAGTCCAAGATGGCTACGCTATAGTTTAGGTCATGAAGAGTGATTTCCAGGAGACAGTAAGGCCTGAGTCAGCAGCACTTCAGAGCAAATACATCTTGTGGGCTTGGTGTAAATACTTACGCAAACAAGGTGGATACTGGCACATAGCTACTATTGTGTGCTTTACTATAAATCCGGATTGAAATGAGGGCAAGTGGCTAAAGACTGTTGCAAGTGAGTGTAGCAGTTAGACAGATAAGGGAACAGCCTGGCAGATGAAGACTGCTGTATGTGCAGCTAAATAAATGGAGCCACAGCTGAGCTGTTGAGCAACTGAATAAAAGCATTGTCTGCCTCTATAAATCTGATTATTTAAGATTCAATTTGTTGGACACAAGTCTCCAGATGCAATTTGTCATTGCAAATAATTGAAGCACTCAGACATCAAGAAATCTTGACAAAGCAGTATTTTTAGGTTTTCTTTTACTTCTGCAGAAGGGTCCACAATGTCTTTAAAGTGAGGTAGCCAGCACACTGGGAGGCTAGCGGTAGGCTCATTTTATCCCTAACTCATTAGAAGCAGTTTGCCTTTCTCCCCATTGGCTTGGTTAAATGTTCACAGTCTATCCTGATTGGCTAGTTTAAGTGATGTGATTGGCCTGGGGAATGAAGGGACAGGAGGAGGGAAGAGAAGGAGGGAAGGTGTGTGGAACAGAAGATCCTTGGCTACTGATAAGCTACTTTGGCCTGTAGCAATGTTCCCAGAATTTAAAGTGAGCAAGTGTTCCCCATAATTTCAGTGTTTTCAGAAGGGGCCGTTAGCATTCCTGTTTATCTCTTTTGAAAGAAGATGCTGGGCCTTGCTGGGTGTGGTGGTGCATGCCTGTAATCCCAGCACTTGGGAGGCTGAGGCAGGAGGATCAGTGCAAGTTGGAGACCAGCTAGGCTACAAAAGTGAGCTCAAGGCCAGCCTGAACAGCATAGTGAGACCCGACCTCAAAAAGAGGAGAGAGAGAGAGCGAGAGAGAGAGAGAGAGAGAGAGAGAAAGAATGCTGGGCCTCAATTTCTCACAATTCCTCTCCTTTGCATGTTCATATTCTTCACATTCCTCAAACTCCATGAACAAAATTTCATTCTGTCATGTTATTTCATGAAGAGCGTGTTAGCCAGATAAGGAAGGAGAATGGAAAGGCAGATCAGAGAATAAGTCACATCCAGATCATTTTTTAAAGGGATTGGAATAGCAATTGTAAGGTGAGACTGGTATTCACAAAATTAACTGTTTTTGTTTTTCAAATATCAAGGCCAGTTAAAGCTTTGAAGGCATTATTTGTGACAGGATGTGCAGAGCCTTTCCACTCTTCTTTCTGTCAGTGTTAGCCACCAGGATGAGTAACAGTTTTGCTTGACCACATAGTTTCTTTTTTTTTTTTTTTTTTTTTTTTTTTTTTTTTTTTTTTTTTTTTTTTTTTTTTTTTTTTTTTTTTTTTTAGAATTTTTTTTCTTGTTTCAGAACTTTTGTTTGTTTGTTTACTTATTTTTATGGCCGGCTCAGCCTGCCCTAAGGGCAGGGCTGGCGCAGCATGTGGTGCCGGGGATCGAACTGCAGTCCCTGCAGCCACCCAAGCTTTCCTAAGCAGGCATTTTAGAGCACTGAGCCATCCTGCCGGGCTCCACCACATAGTTTCTTGTAGAAGCACAGAAGACATTCCTGTCTTTGGTGACCTTCCCTTTTTAGTACACTGTACCTCGGCTGATGTTTGTTCTTTGAATTTTTACCAGAAGATGGGACAAGAATAGACTTTGTGGTCAAATGAAACAATAATATTTGATCATCTGAGTTTTCTTTGTGTTTTTTGTGCTGTTGTCACCCTGTCATTAATATCAGTCCTAGGGGACTATCTGGAGGTATTTGGTTCCCTGAGCCCCTTGATTCCTTCATCTGTCCTGCCTGGGAGACATTTATTATTATTATTATTATTATTATTAATTTTCCCAGCACTCAAGGCTCAATCTCTCGCATGCACTGAGATGTCTTGCCACTTATACAATTGTCCCCCATATTCCCAGCAGACCAGGACCACCAAACATATCCAATTCTGAAGACAAGTCCCATACATAAAATGGCACAGTATTTGCAAGTAACTAAGGCACATACTCTTGGATATTTTAAATAATCTCTAGATGACATATGCTACCCATGCAATGTAATTGCCATGCAAACATTTGTTATAGTGTATTTATTTATTTATTTGGTACTAGGCTTGCTAGTGAGTGTTATACTGTATTAAGGAAGAACAAGAATTAATTTGCAATCGTACAATATAGACATAATTTTAAAATATTTTTTAATCTGAGTTTGTTTGAATTCACAATTTAGAAACTTTGGATATAACTCTGTCTCTTTCAGCATGTGGTGCCTAGATCCGAACTGTGGTCCGACCAGTTGCCTAAGCTTGACTAAGCAGGTGCTTTAGACCACCGAGCTATCTCGCTGGCCCAGTCAGTGTTTCTTAAATTCCAACAGTTTTTTTTTTTTTTTTTTTTTTTTTTTTGCGGGTGAAATATTCCCAATTTTCATAGCTTAATAGACCTT
>PVJA010007386.1:0-68747 GCA_004027025.1 Myocastor coypus | reverse complement strand
CAGTCAAATCATCACTATATATATACAGATTGACAGATACAGTGTGAATTGCAAGAACAGACATACATATGGCTTAAATACTTATTGTAATTTATTAATTAAAATAATTCTATTACTCAATAAGAATATGAGTTCTATTATTTGTTATAGTAATCATTTACACTTGATCTTTATAAAACCAAGCTAGCCTATTTGGTGAGGACTGCATACTTGCTTTCTTTTGCCAACTGTGGAAATCATGTACGTCTATGAAAAATTTTAATTTCTCTCCTCTTTGGGCACTTCATAAAACTACACATTCAATTTAATCAATTTAATGTGTGTTATTTCCTGGAAGGGTTTATTAAATTGTCAGTGTAAAATAACATCCCATGTTTTCCATGTGTTGACAAAGCATATTCCAGATGGAATCTCTGATAACCTTGCTTTCTAAGGGACTGCAAAACACAATAGCTACTATCAACTAACAATTGACATATCTTAAGAACAAAACATAACTACTTTTGTAGTAAAACACTGATATTTTGTATTGTCATTTTAGCACAACTTGGCCTAAGGTGAATATTTTATTATTTTAAATAATAGAACTTTTCAATCCAAATGTTAAACATTTATTCAACAATTCTTTTTAACTTTTCCATCTTTTTTTTCTAGTTCTGGGAATCAAACACAAGAAGGTCTTGCATATGTAAAACAAGAGCTCTGCCTCTGAAGCACACCTCCATCTCCAGCTTCTCTTTGTTGTTGTTGTTGTTTGGTGGGACTGGGTTCAAACTCAGAACCTTGCACTTGCCAGGCAGGTATTTTTGACATGGAGCTAACTCCCTGGCCCCAACTTCAGCTTCCTGGTTTTGCTTTTTTTAAGGAATATGGGTAAGATTTTGTGAGTTCAATCTATGTAGTGGGACCTTGTAGACCCTGTAGACCCTTCCATAAAATACAAAAAAAGAGAGAGAGAAATGAAGGAAAGTCACTGCTACAATAAAAATCAAATCATGATCCTTAAAATTTTCCCTCTCTTCAATGAAGAATTTGAGAAGGGTAGAATAATACATACAAATATTTACATTTTAAAAGGAATGTCCTTTCAGATCAGGAGTTTAAGCATATTACTAAAACCACTTGCTATAACATTGCCCAGTGACAATAGTTAATATAGAAATTTTTAGACTAATGCCTAGCCAAAAGAACATGTCATTCCTCTGTGATACTAGCCTACTAGTATAATACATGTGCCACGTACAATTTATGGAGGCCACGACGTAAGAGAATTTGTGGATGAGCAAATAAGGATGGTATCAACAGCAGTCAGTAAATTGTTGCTTAGCTACAAACTTGGAAAAAGAAAACAATTATGTACTAGCTAAAACGAGTTTTAGAAATAGCAAAAGTAAGGAACAAAGAGATTGCTAAATTTTTGCTAAAATGAAAACTCTGATCGTCCGAATTTAAATGTGTGGCAATGATTACATTGTATTCGTCCTTAAAATGTCAGGGTTAAAATATTTAACATATCAACAGGACTTTAGGTTGACCTCTCTGCCTTGAATTTAAGAAACTGATAAGTGGCACTAAAACTAAGTGTAGATATGATTTGAAATAATCTTATTGTATAAATTTTAATATTGTTTAACTGAACAATTCTAAGAAACAGAAAGGAAAATCCACATCAGATTATTTGAATGAATTTTGACTAATACATGAAAAAAAAACTGTGACTCTGTATTATAACCTCTAGCCTGAATCTCTCAAAATATAATTCATATATTTATTATCCTTTCAAAATGTCTTAGTTTATAGCTAATGACAGCAATCTGACTGCTGTTGTCATTTTTCTAATTTCCTCAGCTATTTTCCATCTCTTATTACAATTCAGCATCTTCCGATATGCTTTAAACTATAATTTTTAAAGCAATATTATTCTAAATTATCTTATGTATGGTCAATTCTAGATAATTTTTGATAAAATATAATGGTTTTTCATTTATATTCTTTTACAACTCTCATTACATTGAGTTTTATACCTCCTTGGAGAAAATAATCAAAAGTATTCTCCAATGATTTCTAAATGAGGCTTTCTTTTACTCTTCATAATGTTTATTAGCTGGCATATGCTCCTCATCTGTATGAGCCTACTGTACAATAAATTTAAATTATCAGTAAACTAAACCAGACATTAATGGTAAAATAATTTTGAGTTGCATTATAATATTTCTCACATATCTCTGAGTCACTATCATAAAACTCATTTATAAGGATTATAAAAGTGATTTTCCTGATGAATTATGTAGTGCTTTATTTTCCAGTCAAGATAAAATATCTATAGTTCTTTTATTTGTTCCTTTCATTTGAAATTATCCTTCCTAAGAATGCTACCAAATGTCATAAGAATGTTCAAATGATATTTAGTATATTGTAACACATGTATATTTTATCATTTTCCTAATTTTTTTTTGTCTTTTTGAGACAGGATCTTGCTATGCAGTTGAGGCTGGCCTTGAGCTCACTTTTGTAGCCCAGGCTGGTCTCGAACTCGCACCAATCCTCCTGCCTCAGCCTCCTGAGTGCTGGGATTACAGGCATGAGCCACCACTCCTGGCCGTTTTCTTATTTTTAACAATTTAGGTTTTGATCATTACTTTATATTTTAATTATATTCCTTATACTGTCTTTTTCATTTTTTCCCTAAGCAAAGCATTTGAAGATTTTGTGTAACTACACTCATAATCCGATAAATGTTTTGGTGGTTGCTGTTGCTGTTAATTTCTGTTCTAATTTTTCTCAGGCATAGTGACAGCATCACACAGAGACCTACTACATTATGCACCGATTACTCAGTGAGAAGTTCCCCAGATCACATTCCTCTCCCACGCTGTTGTCTTATTTTACCAAAGAATGTTTATCAAACATATACGAAGGCCTCTCAAACTGTTGTAGAATAAATTTCCTATTTTATCATTCACAACTACATATTGTTCTCACATCGACTCATCCTCAGCAAGGCTAAAGCCAATTCAACATACTGCTGCATAGAATGCAGTGACTCCCTAGGTGATAATGTAAGATTCACTATATGGAGTATTTATTTCAGTTCACCATGGCTGATACTACTTTTCTATAGAGACTTCTGGGGGGAAAAAATAAATAAATAAATAAAACAGAAAAGAAAACCTCTGCTTGCAACTAACATGTTATGAAGTTAATTTTTTTCTTTGCTATAACAAGGACTGTCCCTTTTTGAAAGGTATAAATAAAAACAAAATGTGCATACATATATGGACAAAACCATTCATGAGCTTAAATATTTGGATAAATTGGTTAAATAATGATTCATGATAGGGTTATTAATAAATGGGTAGTGACTCAGAAATCACAATGTAAATTTGACCCATTAGTTATATTTGATAATATTATTGGCATAATTTTATCCATGTCATAAATTAGAGTCATTTCTTGGCTGTACGTTCAACAATAAAACAAAGAAGAAAAATTTGGCAGAGTCTTAAAACATAGCAAAATGAGACCAGAGTGACATTTTACTTGGACACTATCAAATGAGTTACATTTACAAAAACTATAGATGTAGTGTAATATGAGAAAAGGTTTGGAGCATAGTACTTTTTAAATTTTTTTATTTTATTTATTTATTTATTTATTTTTGGTTTCAGAATCTTTGTTTATTCACTCATTTTTATGGCCGGCTCAGCCTGCCCTGAGGGCAGGGCTGGCGCAGCATGTGGTGCCCGGGATCGAACCACAGTCCCTGAAGCCACCCAAGCTTTCCCAAGCAGGCGCTTTAGACCAGTGAGCCATCCCGCCAGGCCCATAGTACTTTTTTATTAGCTTTTCCATTGTTAGGAAAAAATATGTGATAAGATTTAAAGGAAAGTTGTTTATATGGTTAATGGTTCTGGGATATTCAGTCTGAGTCTTGCCAGCTCTAAGACAGGATCATTCTGGCAGAGGAGTTCTCTCACCACTTATGGTGGATGGGCCATAGAATGATAAAGTGGTGCCAGAGATAAAGGGGCCAGGGGCCAGATATAGTCACTCGGGTAATGTTTCCTGGGCCACTATGCATGGCTCCCAAGGCGATCAGATTGACATTATATTTAACTCTCACATTCCACCCCCTGTCAATTTCACATTCAACCAAATCTTTTTAAATTGCACTTAATCTCTAAGTAAAAACAATAATACATTTATAATTCTGCCTAAACATGATATAGCTATTGTGTACATAATCAAAAAGCCAGTAATCCCTAGCCCAAATCTGCATATTTTCTGTATTTCTCAAAAGTCCAAGCCAAAATCTCCTGACATTCAAAGACAACAATTAGCTTTAATCTTTATAAAATCCTCAAACTGTTTTATGTTCAATAACTTAATAGCAGACAGCAAGTATTTCTATTCCAATAGAGAGGTAGTAAAGGATCAGACCAAAGCAAGATGAAAATATAAGCATGGAGGGCCAGCCAAATAGCTCAGAGGATTATAGTGCCTGCAAACAGGCACAAGGGCCAGGGGTTCAATCTCCAGGCATGCCATGCCAGCCCCACCTCCAGGGTGCACAGCAATTGAGACTGGACATGCTGGCTCCTCCCTATAATCAGAGCTATTGGGAGGCTGTATCCAGGCAGATCACAACAAGTCCAATCTATTAGTAAGACTCTGAACACTCTGTAGAACATTCCCTAAAATAAAAAAAGAAATAAAAAAATAAAAAAAGAAAAGAAAAATACAGAAAGGAAAAAGAAAACATAAGCATGGGAACATAAAATATTATACTATATCTCCCGGGAACATAAAATATTATACTGTATCTCCTGATTTGGCATCAGGGCACATAACGATGATGAGTGATACAATCTTCTTTTTTTTTTTTTTTTGGTCGAGGGAAGGTCTACAGGGTGTTCAGGATCTCAGTATTAGACCAGACTTGTATTGATCCAACAGTTTACAGCCTCCCAAGAGCGAGGATTATAGGAGTGCTCCACCATGCCCAATCTCAATTGCCATCTCAGCATGCCCCAGAGACAGGGCTGGCACAACAGGCTGAAGGATTGAACCACCAGCCCCTGCACCTGTTTGCAGGTGTTTAATTCTCTGAGCTATTTAGCCAGCCCGATGAGTGATGCATTCTCAAGGCCTTGGAAACCTCATCCATATGGTCTTGGTAGTTGCATCTCATATGTCTTCTTCCTTGAGCTGATGTTGCCCATGACTTGTAGCTTTCTATGCCAGATATTCCTCCTTCCTGGCATCTTAGGTATTCTCAAGTCTCCTTTGCACATTTGATTTCAGCACCACAATTTCAGTGCTGCTCACTAAAAATAGCTCACTAAAATGGCTTGCATTCTCTACTTGTTTCTATGCTAACAACCCAGGGTTCTCACTAAGATAAGGTTGAGAGTAGGTTGAGATAGCTTTAAGTAAGACAATTGTAATTATTTGCTTGACCAAAAAAAACTTCAGCAAAACTACCCATCTTCTAGGCTGGCTGTTTTCTGAGATACTCTTGTGCCTATTCAAATACAAGATACCATGTTAGTGGTGTTGATCTTTTGAGCAGTTGTAATTTCCTTGGCCTCATTTTACATAGATTTCTTTTCTGAGCAATGTATCTCAGTGTTTTGAATCATTCTTTTTATGCTTTTTCTGACAATTCTCTGTACTCCTAAGTAGTATGTTATGAACTGTGGAAGCTAAAATTGATAGGCGATTGGGCAGGATTGGACCTCATTGCCTAAAACAGTCAAGCTATCTCAATCTTGAAAAATACTACCTGCCTGTACAATGTAAATTAATAGTTTCTAGGTAATCTTGTGTGTTGTATCTTTGTAAAAGTATAAATAAAGGCCCTTACTATGATTCAGGAGGTTGTTTCACCATCCAGGTCCATTACTCACTCCCAAACCTAGTTCTTGTTTTTGGCTATCCTTTCTTCATTTCTACCACCATTTTTCTCTAAGTACAACAGACCACATTGATAAATCAACAAATCTATATAGTAGTAGCCAAAAATATTCATGCCACAACCTTGAGTTTTCTTGAAATTTTCTTCACATATCAATTAGCCTGAACTTCCAACCTTTTACAATAAGGAAACTTCAAACAAATGGCTTGTAATAATGTAAATACATGGCTTGTAGTGTAATTCCTAAGCAAGTCCATAATCCCAACTGAAAACTCACGAACCTGGCCTTTAATGCCCATAATCGTACAAACTTTCTGATCTGACATATGATCTGAATGGTTCATCAAATTCTGCTTAAAGCACTCTAGGGATTCTCTAGTTTTCATATTCAATACTTTCCAAACTTTGCCTGAAACCAGTCTCAAGAGCTCTGAATCATCTGGTGAATTACAGTCACACAACTGAAATTATTCTCTGGCACAAATTTGCTACATTTAATTTCCTATATCTTTCCCATTGCTAGGAGGAAGTAACTGACACTAACCATACAAAGGAGGTTGCATAAACAACTAATTTATTTGGCTTATGGTTTCAGGGAATTCAATCCATGACTGGCTATCACTAAGACAGGAATATCATGACAGGGAAGCATGACACAGAGATGCCTGCTCACCTCCTTATATCTGGGAAGAAAAGCAAGGGAACAGAGCCAGAGAGGAGGCGCTATACACTAGATACATTACTTATGTAAATTATTCATATTCTTCCCAGAAGTATCCAAAATCATGCTTTATCAATCACCGGGGTGACTTTCATGGAAATCAAGTTGACAAACTTAACTATCAGAGCTTATTTTAGGCATTAAAATGCTATTATTTAGAAAAAGGAATAGATGTTCTATCACTAAGTACTTTTCTCTTTCAGTTCTCTTGTTGATAATAAGCACCATACTACTCACAATTCAGTACTACCAGAAAGTTTCTAGGTTTTGCTGTAGGGAATGAGGATCTATACAGGTCCTGATGGATACACTGATATAAAACACAACAAAGTATCTAGGGATTACAGCATATGGAAATTGAGTGGAACACTATATATATATATATATATATATATATATGTATATATATGTATATATATATACATATATACATATATATATACATATATATACATATATATACATATATATACATATATATACATATATATACATATATATGTATATATATGTATATATATGTATATATATATATATATATATGAAAATGCTCACAGTCTACAGAGAATTTCCTTACATATTTCATACAATCCAGACCCATGCATATGAGTGACAAAACTACCCAAAACTACTAGGAAAAGAATAAATGAGAAGCACAGTAATTAATGCTGCATTCATGACTATTTCAATCAGCAAGGCTAGAAAAAAATCACAATTTGAAAGTAACAACAAAAACCCCAGCCTGACTATGGTGGCTTATGCCTGTAATCCCAGCAATTGGGAGGCTGAGGCAGTAGGACTGTTGAGAGTTCAAGAACAGCCTGGGCTACCAAACGTGAGCTCAAGGCCAGCCTGAACTACATAACAAGATCCTGTCTGAAAAAGACAAGAAAGAAAGAAAGAAAGAAAGAGGAAGGAAGGGAGGAAGGAAGAGAGAGAGAGAGAGAGAGAGAGAAAGAGAGAGAGAGAAGAAAGAAAGAAAGACAGAAAGAAAGAAAGAAAGAAAGAAAGAAAGAAAGAAAGAAAGAAAGAAAGAAAGAAAGAAGACCTGGACTCAGGAGTAAGAGATAATTGTTCTAAACAGAAAACTTGCTACTAATCCAACAAACTAGAAACTAAATAGCCCTGAAAGCAAAGACAAGAGGCTACGTTCAATGAATTTAACTACATATCAGATGTCCAGTTTAGCTTACCAGACAAGCAGTAAAACACAGCCCAGGTGGAAGAAGATAATTAAAAAATTAATGATATTTTGAAAACTAATTGAAAATTGACACAGGTGCAAGAATTATAAAATGTATTGTAATAATTAAATCAAATGCATTTGATATTTTGACAGTGTGAAGTAAATGAAACATAAAAATAAGTCAATGTGAATTCCTAGAAATGAGAAATTTGTATATATGAAACAAATAGACTGAGAATATTATTGCCAGATTAAATATTACAGAAGAAAAGATTAACAAGCCTAAAGGAATAGCAAAAGAAATATATGAAATGTAGCACCTATAAGAAAGTGAATGAAAATAAAAAGCAAAGACCTTGACTGAACCATAAGTGAATTTTAACAGCCTAAAAATATGATGTTTGGGATTCTAGAAGGGGGAGATCGTGCATGAATGTTAAAAATGTTATTTAAATTACTTCACTTTGATAGAGAATATAGAAGGTCAGTTGAAAAAGTAAATGAACACAAAGCAAAGAGGAAAGAGGCGGAGGTGCACAGGTGCAGGAAGAGGAGGAGGATACCACCTGAAGAACAGTATACTAACATAGCTCCAAACCTCTAAAAAAGATAAAAATCTTTGAGACAGCAAGAAGGGGGGAAAAAAAGGTAGAATTTCATCACAAACTAGAACCAGAAAAATAGAGTAGCTGTTAATTAGATGATTCTTTTAAGACAATAAAATGCAAATCCCAGACTTGGAGAAGATACTTTTAAATTGTGTATTTAATCTCTTTTTTTGTACCCAGGATACAAAAACCATGCTCAAAACACAGTAATAACAATTGTAAAACAAAATAGTAATCAACAAGCAGCTTGAAAACCAATTCAACAGAGAGGCTATGTGGCAGAAGAAATGAAAACTATGGAAAGAACTTCAATATGCTCCATATCCTATTAGAGCAATGTGAAAACAAAGCCACAACGATGTACCTACCATTACATGTTCGAGCCTGCCAAAAAAATAAATTGAAACTAACAATAGAAAATGTTGCCATAGGTACAACTGAAAGCGTCACACTGCCGCTAAGAATGTAAATTGGAATAACTGCTTTGTGAGGTAACTTGGCAATGTTTAGAAAAGTCAAGCAACTTACAGTGGTTCTCAACCTTTCTAATGCCATGACCCCAGAATACAGTTCCTCATGTTGAGGTAACCCCAAACCAAAAAATCATTTTGGTGGCTACTTCAAAACTGTAATTTTGCTACAGTTATGATTCAGAATGGCTTTAGGTGACCCCTGTGTTTTGGTCATTCGACCCCCGCCAGGGTCGCGACCCACAGGTTGAGAACTGCTGTCAGTGGTAGTAATGAGGAAATAAACATGCATATTGGAAGCAAAGGTCATCCAAACATTATAGATTTAGATTGGTACCAAGAAAAGACATAAATTGGAGTCCAAATTAACAGATAATCCTACAAAATAGAGACGAAATTATACAAATTTTCAGAAAGAGATTAGTGGCTGCCAGAGGATAGGACAGGGAAAAGCAGAAGTCAGACGCAGTAAACTTACAAAAGAAGACTTTGAGCAATTTACAGATGTGCGACATAATAAATGCAGTGATGGTGTCACCAGTTGTATCTTATTGTCTTGCATATTTTGATTATATACAACTAATTGTATCTTAATTATTCCTCAATGAAACTGCTAGGAAAGAGCTGTCAGTGTATTTAAAATTGTTATTCCCAACTCCAAAATGTTATAGGAATATTTTGAATTGTACCAAAATATGTAATAAAATATATAGTGAAATGTTTTCTGATGTAGAGCTCGATACGGGCAATTAACTTTGCTTTACTCAAATGTGTGTCACTCATGCAGATAAACACTGTTCTTCAGATAAGACTTTCACAAGAGGAATTAGAATTTGATGGTAATTTCCATTCTAACCAACGTTTTATAAACACATTTCTTGGCAAACGGAAGTATCAATTTTCCTTCTTAACAGTCCAGCGTCCTCTCAAATATTTTGTTGTTTTTAGCTGATGATAGCAGTCTTGGCATGAAGGAAACGTAATAATGATTGCTGTTTGTACTTCACTTCTTGAATCTGCTATGCGTTTGGGCTACATTAGTGTACTTGGTGGGTTTAAAGTTTTCCCTAAACGCAACACTAACAAAGCAGATTAGCTTTTATGACTAAAACAGTCCCCATGTTAAGTTTCTCTTTAGGCTTCCTACGACTTTGACACCAAAGAGAAAAGAGTTTAATGTTTTCATGTGTTCTATTTTTATTGAGTGAATTGCAAGAGCAAACTACTTTTCCTTTTTAGATTGCGAGAGGATTGCTGCCTTGGTTCCAAGTCACTGCTTGGTAACCAAATAGCTCTTCTGGGCCTAGATTTGTTGTATTTTTACCTCCATAAGGAAAAATTTTGCAGTCAGTATTGTCTGGGATATTAGCAGTGAGCTCTTTCACCGTCTGACACTTTAAAGTCTTCATTAGGCTACTGAGAAAATTAAATTGATTCTATCAGTCTCTTTCCTAATACACTGCTGATACTTTACACGCTACAGGCTGAGAGGAATTTCAACTGCAACTTCTAAGAGCTAACCTCCCATTAGCATAAGAAAACATTTTAGGTTTCCTGGCTCTGTGGATGTGATGGGATGACTAAGAGAAGCTTTTTGAAACCTCATCACCTACAAACCAGACTGAATCTCCCAGTATGTTCCTAGAAAAATGTCTAAGATCTTTTACAACAAACAAAAAAAAAAGAGTCAAATATTTTCTAATTGCTATTTCTCTGTATCTTAGGTTTTCACAGAAGTCAGTCTGAGATAACCATATACAATTGGATTAGAGAGTTTGTATGATTAGGTCAGACTTTTCCCGCCTTTGGGAAGGTTAAAAAAAGATCAAGTTTTGGAGTGAGAAATAGGACTCCACACCTCTCCTGAGTGTTTCATTTTTTGTTGGACATAGTCTTGATTCTGAGTATTAAAAAACTATTCGGTGACATATAAGTGTTAATATTAATTGTTTCAAGTAAAGTGCCATTATGGTTTATAATGAAAATTTCACCCAAAGGCCTTATGCACTCCTAGATGGGACTTTCAGGTGAGCAAATTTTTAGGCCCTTTCAAGATGACTCTCTGTTATGAGGTGAGGTCTGGTTGGAAGATGTGGTTCACTAGGGGCATGACCTGGAAGGACTTCTTCTTTCTCTCTTTGCTTCCTGCATGCCATGATGGGTGTAGACTTCTTCCACCGAGACCTTTCTAACTTCCTGACTTGGAGAAAGTTGACCAGGGACTAAAATGTGAGCCAAAATGCAGCTCTCCTCCATGCATTAAGATGTGACGAAGACAATCCCTATGTGTTTCAAGAAAATACTGACTTATAGAAGCAAGCAATTTAATGTCTGGCATGAAAATAGTCAAGAGAAAAGTAGTGTCCAATAGACCAGTTATCTTCTCTTTCATTATTTCTAGCCAAGAGAAGATGAGGAGAGGAAAATGATGACAAGATGTTTCCATGGTACGAATGTCACATAGAATGCACAATTGATACCCCTATGTTCTCTGCACTGGCCAAGGCAAGATTTAAAGGCTACTGTGGCTAGAAAGGATCCTAAACAATACCATGTCCAGCTGCAATCCTTTATGCCTAGCTAAACCTTGCAAGAGATCTATTTCTAAAACCATCATTAGAAAATATATATTGGAAAATATTGAACAAACTCTGACATTAGCACTTGTAGTTACTGAAGGATTATGGGAGGTCATGTCCAGTATCAAATTATGCATAGACACATTCAGTCAATACATGGTGAGACATTTTATTAATTAAATTATTATTTTACCACTCCTTACATTCAGAGGCTTGTGAAAATATAAACCATGAAGAAGGCCTGGGTCTCTGTTTTGAAGCTTTAAAAAATTATGGCCAATCATTTTTGTCTGTTACCCCAGATGTTCGAATTGAAGCTCTTTGTAACATGTTGCCTTTCATACTTAAGAAAGACAAAAGTAATCTGAATAAAGGAAATCATCCATTGAAAGTCCCGAAATCTTATTGTTTATAAAATAACTACAAAAATAATAGTTTGAGAGAGAATTTTACATTGTGTTCATACACTTTAGAATAAGTTAAATCATTAAATCTTGCTTGTGATTCTAGGTCTACCATACCTTTTGATATGGTGATCTTAAGAAAAGTATTTTGTTTGTTTCCCTCTAGCACTGAAAACTGAACCCAGAAAGGATGTAGCCATGCCATCAAATTTCCTGTCTTTTAAGCCATGATCCCCTTAAGTAGTCTTGGCTAATCTTGAGCATAATTATGATTCTCTTGCCTCAGCTTCCTAAGTAGCTGCTATTATAGTATGTACCAGTAATTTCTTTTAACAGAAAATTTTAATTGAAAAAACATTACTGTTATAGGTGTTTTTATGCTTACTATATACATACACATATATCTTTTTTTGTGGTGTTCATATGAATACTGTATCAGTAACTATGCCTGATGCCCAAAATTAAGGAAGGAAAAGTTTATTTATCACACAGTTTGTGAAGGTTTCAGTCTATGATCAGCAGTATCCAAGCAGGGGTGAGTTATTTTGTTATTGTTTTCTAATAGTGCTCATTTCTTAAACAATTATTTTGCATTTGGTCCCAGCAAATTTAAATTTTCCATTTTTTTCTGTCTTTGACCCCTATAAATCAACTATAAATCTGCCTAAAAGTAACTGGCAGTGTTGATGTCAAAACTAGAATGTTCAGCTGGGTTTAAGCTTTCTCCACTAGGTTACTTAGTTCACTGCCTTAATCTCTGTGTCCTGCAGTTTCCAAACATGAACAAAATATAGACAAGTTCTCTTTTGGAACGTAACATGCATGGCCTCTCATCAGATTTCTAATGGAGTCCTCCTTCCCAACTGAAACCTCTGGGCTTTAGTAGTGCTTTAATATTGAATTCTTGTCTTTTAGGTTCTAATCAGTCTTCCTCACTGAGCTCCTAGGCTATGTCTTCCTATGTTTCCTCTAGCCTGCTTCTTGAAACCTTTCCAAACTTCCCCCATAAACTATTTCCCAAGGCTCCTGAAGCATACGTTCAGGTATAGTCACAGCAATGCCTCCGCTTTTCTATATTATTTTTCTGTCTTAGTCTTTCTTGGTACTGAGTCATGATAGCTGACGGCAACTAGTTGCAGGAGAAGAGGTTCAGTTTGGCTCACTGTATTTAGTCTATGACTGGCTGGCTTCCAATCAGGAGCATCAGGCAAAATGATGTGGTGGAGCAAAGAGGCTTAATGCATGGTGGGTAGGAAGCACAGCAGAGGAATAATGCCAGAGTGAAGGAGTCAAAAACCAAATATAATACCAAAACCACGAACCTTTCAAACATACCTACAACTCTGCTTTACTAATCCACTAAGCATTAATCCGTTCAGGCTGATGTCTCATAATCAGAAGTAACAATGTGTGTGTGTACTAGAAAGTGACACATATAGCAATGAGCACTCAGATAATAATTTCAGTACATGTTCTTCTTAAAAAGACAATAATTTCCTGAAGAAATACTGGGGCTGACTTCAAGAAAAGATAAGTCTGAGCAATCTTGTTATGACTAAAAATAATAAAGCTCTCAAGGAATGATATATATCACAAAATGCAGTAGACAGAGGGGCTTTATGTTATTGGCCATATTTAGAACAACTTTAGTTTCAAAATGACTGATGAAACATAAAATAACTGATTGAAGAAAGTGATTAAGGCCATAATGTTATGCTCAGACATATATGCAAATAAGAAAAAGAATACAATAAATCTTTTAGCAAAACATATGTAGAAGACATGATGGAATTTGGAACCTATTGAACCTATTGAAAACCTTCACAATAGTAATTAATCCTGGCATTAAGCGCCCATACTATTAATTGAAATAAACAATATTCATTTTTTCTCAAATTACAGACAAACACAAACTATATCCTAATTGCATGAGAAATGCAACCTTATGGTGAATCAAGTGGCAACATAATCAAACTATCAAATTTATTATTATCTTCTCTAATGGCATACTGGTCCAGAAGTCTTCTAAAATTATTATCCTTGCAGCATCATTTCTGTAGATTTTAGTGCTTGCATAAAGAAGAATTAAAAGCACACTCATTGTTGTACTGTCCTATTGCACATAAGCAAAGTGCCAATACAGGGTTTACCTGTCTACCTTCTGATAGAGGAGTGTCCTAAAGATATGTCTGTACCCTTTATACAGCAGTGGCAATCTGAAATGGATAGAATGTTTCTAAATATTTCTTTCATCTTGGGTATTTATAGTCTCTTGAACTAGTAGCAACCATTTTTGTGGACTGACATAGATGTGAGTAGGCCACAGCTGGATGAGATATAAATTAGAAGAGCCGACAGACACATGCAACTGGGAATACAACACTTCATGATACTGAAGTCATACTGTCTAATGATGATCTTGATCTTCAGAGAAAGAGTACAAAAATGGAAAGGATAAAGCATGGAGATATTTGTGTCCTCTGCTGGCTTAACATGCTTATGGCTTTAAAATATTGAAAATTGGAATAATTACTGATTTTCTGTGAGTTTTACAATTTTAATGATATTTATAATTTAAACCAACAGAAGCAGATAATACTTTAATAAGGAAATCTATTTTATTTTTATTTTAAATTGAATATAAAATAGTATTAAAACAGAAAAATTACAAGTGATACAGAATTTCAGTTAATAAAATAATATGAATTTCACAGTATTTGTTGTAATGCATAGTGTTGTCTTGTAACTAATTATTCATATTATCAGATATATGCATGCAAAATTGGAAGAAGAAAAGAGAAAGAAGCATATAAAAAATAAGAAGAGAAAAAGGACAACTCATAAAAGGAGACAAAACAAATTAAGTGTTATCTGTTTCTTTTCATGGGTCAGCAGATATCCACCGCACAGTTGTCCAAACCATCCTGCTTACATACCTAAATAAATCTCTTTTTCTGCTCCTTGTCCTGTCCTTCTCCTCAACTCAGTAACTGTTTCCTTTCAAGTAAGTTCATTCTCTTTCCACAGTACCTATTATACCTCTCAGATTTTATTTTCTTTTTCAGGTCTTCACACTAAGGCAACAATATGATATTTGCATATGTGGGTCTGATTTACTTTGTTTAAAGGTATGATCCTCAGTTGCATCCATTTACCAACAAAAGCCTCAGACTGATCTTATTTTTATAGCTGAATAATACTCCATTGTGTAACAATATCACATTTTCATTATCCATTCTTCAGCTGATGGGCATCTGGGTTGTCTCCAAGATTTAACTACAACAAATTGCACTGCTATAAACATGAGTGCACACATGTTACTGTGGTATGATGTTTTTTGTTCTTCTAGAAGAATAGCCAGAAGGTAATAGAAATATATAAAAATAACTCTTGTCACTACTTTAATAGTTAAATACATCAGATAACCTTTTGGTTTTATAGCAATGATGAGTCACAGATCCTTAAAATACATGGATATGTATCTGTGCATGAGGGCAAAATAAAATGTTAAACTTAATTTTAAATCAGAAAGCATAAAATACTTAGACATTTACAGAAACACAAAGAAAACTTTAGAAAACCGGAGTTGTGATATAGTTCTTGCATCACCATTTTCTTTTGCTGTTCTCTGAATATTTATAATAAAAATACAATAAAATAAGTATTATGTATTTCTTATTTATCATCTTAGCACTTTAAAAACAATTTTCATTGGTCCCTATGATAATTCTGCAAGGTAAATCTCATCAGCGTGATTTTCCTTTCATTGCACAGGTAGTAACATAAGTTGAATAGGCTTAAAACTTTTCCAAATCCGTATAGCTGACAAATAATTTAAATATAGATTTAAATTATAGATTGAAATTATTTTGTAATACAAAACACATGCTTAGAAAGTGTTTTATTCCCAGAATAGTAGTATAATGGCTAAAATGTTAGGAACATCTTCTTTTTGTTTACTTTTCTACTAACAAAGAATGTAGTATATTTGATACTATAAAAGTAGTATAATATAAAGAAGTAGTATAATATGATATATAAGGTATGTAGTATAACTTATTCTCTGCTTACACAGTAGCTAAAGCCATGATTTATTATATGTAAATACTTCTTTATTGAATCTTTTGATTTGGAAAGATATTGCCAGATCAAAAGTTCTAGTGCAATTACAAAATAATATTTCATCATTCTCAGGCAGCATGAGCTCATTCATATATCTCTTTATAAGATACAAATGATCTCACTTTGTTTTCTATTTGTTGCTTTTTCTTTTTAAAGAAGCAATGTCTGAGAGCAATATCAACAGGATACATTAAGTGATATATTGAGTTTCCATAAAACTTTCAATTCTTCTATTTTTGTGTCTTTTGAAAAATGCTTATTCATTATCCAATCAGTTCAAAAATACCTCTGTACTGTGAAAATGCTCTAATATTTCTTCAATGGATTGTTTCTTTATGTATTTCAAACAGTAAAATGAATGTGTTGAGTTAGAAATCATTTCTCTGTTTCTATGTTCTACTTCTCTTAGACGGGTTCTGAAAATTGACAAAAATACAAATCTACAAAAACATTAATTGAGTCAATAATTTTTCATAAAGATATTTTTAGTACCTATATTTAATCAAATTTAGTATTAAGCCTTTAAAAATAACAAGAAAGAAGCTTAACTGCTGCAATCCAAATTCTGTTCTTATCAGTAGAAACCCTCTAATTCCACCTTTTAGACAACATCCTCTCACACTAGCAGCTAGAAGGTTCCTCATGTCTGACATCTAATACACTTTTTGTCATTTTGTAGCATTTTGTGAGTACCTCACCCATGTTTATTCTTAGAATATTTCTATTTGTTAATGTTAATTTTAATTTTATGAATTTTACATTAAATGAGCGCTTAACAGAAATAAATTAGAAAGTATTGCATTTGAATATGTATTGAGCATTTATTAAATGCATCAAATTTTTCAACATTCACTGAGTTTTGGCATACAAAGTCTAGAAAAGAACAATACATGCTATATAAACTATAACTTAAATATTAATAGCACTGTACAAGGAAAAGCTTTGTTTCCATTATCACACATAAGGCACTTTACACACATGATGACAGCACATTCCACATGCATGCATAACTTATACTGAGGGCACGTGTATTTTGATTTCCTTCCCATTTATAGCACATATTTGGCATGTTGCTGGTCTTGTTTTATCAGGACATTCTCATTGTATTATGCAATGCATAGTTAACAAAAACATAAAATGTCAATAAAGTAAAGTATTAAATTCTTGGTATGTATTGTGCATTTAGAATAAGCATCAACGTTTTCATATCAACTGAGTACTTGTTTACAAAACCTAAAAGACTACATCAGAAATAAATTCACATATAAGCTACAATGAAAATATAGACTGTGTTCAACAAAAAACCTTTAATTCAATTACGACACCTAAGCAGTAAAATAAAATATCAATGAAATAAAATATCAAATATGCAATGAGTGTTTCCAATGGACATCAACATTGTCACATCAGCTGTGTTCTTGGTCACAAAACTTAAAAGGTAACATCAGAAACAAAACTTATACAAGCTTCAATGTAAGAAGAAACAAAAATATACCAAATAGTCTTTGCTGCAAAATCTCTCACTCAAGATGGTCTTCATACATACCAATAGCAAGTTCCATGTACAATCTCATACTGACAGCATGTATGCTTACTTTACCTTTCATATGTAGCAGGCTGTTCTTGACAGTTCTCTTCTTGTTTTGTCAGAAGTTTCTTACTGTGTTTTGCAGTGTGCATTTAGAAGGGAAATAAGATATCAAATAAAGACAACCATTGGACAATACTTTCTGTTTTGCATGACAGTATAGTTGCTGCATAACTCAACCCCATCTAGTCCACCTTTGAACTTCTCTTTTATTGAGGTTTCCCTATTGATATTTTCATTATTGTGCTGTGCTGACATCAGCAATACAAGTTTGTTTTTATTTGCCAGATATAAGGCCAATTTAAATGTTTCTGAAATTCAAAGATTACATTATACAATCCTCTGTTTTGAATTTGCAAGATCTAGGGAGATAGCTAAGCAGTCCAAATGCTTGACTATCAAGCACAAGAACCTGGGTTTGAATCCAGTTATCAAGATTTGTTGTCCATTGAAACTGGCCATGGTAGTGAATACTTGTAATTCCAGAGCTGGGGAAGCTGAGACAAGAGGATCACTATACATCTTCACTGCATAGCAAGACCCTGTACCAATAAATACATAAAAATAAATAATTTTTAAAAGTCAAAAAGAAAAGAAAAGCAAACAGCACCTTTTGGGCTATTGAGATAGGTCAGCAGACTAAGCACCTGCTTAGGAATATTCAGGGACTGGGTTTGATCCAGGGCACCACATGCTGCACTGGCCCCACTGCTAGGGAACTAAGCAGGGAGGCTAAAAACAGAAGGATCACTATGAGTCCTAGCTGTGTAGTGAGACCTGGTACCAAGTACACAAAATAAATAAATGAAATAAATAAATAAATCAAATAAAAAAGAAATTGCAACATTTCAGTCAGAATTCCTGCTTTGTTACTGTGCACAGTTGCCGCCCTAGTCAACTTGTATTCTGCTAACAAATGTAACGTCAATTGGAAGCCAGTAAACCACTGTTGAACAACAATTCCAATTAGTTTGTGAGATGAGAGCAATAGATCTGTTCACAACATCATTCAGTTTATTACTCTATGATCTAACGCCTGGGTTTAAGGACAAATTTCTAAATTAAAATCTTACTCAAGCTCCACATCTAAAAGGGCATAATATTTATGCCATATTTTGACCTATTGTTCTTTCAGAAGTCTTTTAAATTTCTTCAGTTAACATGAGAAATCCATGCTAAATATAGCAGGTCTATGAATGCATTCACTTGAGCTAGTGTGGGGTCATAATAAATACATTTTTAAATATAACTATTGGTGGGTACAGAAAGTTTGACTTGCAGCTCAGCCTATGTATATTTCACATGTTGTAGCAGTTTGTCTGTTCCAACTTCCAGCATGGAATTGCTGTGCAGTTACTCTGTCTAACATGTTTCACCCCTGCCAAGACCCTTGCTATATTTTTCAGACCTAGTTCTAACGTTGGATCTGTCCACATTTTTTGTATCATCATTCAGAGCATTTTCACTAGTCAATTTTTTTTTCTCACATTATTCTTTTCTTTATCTGTTGAATCAAGGAAGTCTGTGTTCCCTGTATCGGTATTAGTCATTTCTTGCCCAATTTCACTGTCGCAGGAACTTTGGCTCACATGGACCATGTCAATGTCATGGTCATCATCCTCCACCCAGACCACTCTTCCTTTATGAAAATATGTATTTTGCAATAATTGATTACCTTCATCATTCATTTTGACCTCTACAAAAATTTGAAATCTTGGCTGATGAGATAGCTCAATGGTTTAAGCACCTGCCGGGCAAGTGCAAGGACCCAAGTTTGATCGCTTCATAATACTTCATGCAGTGTTAGCCCTGGAACCTGTGCTGTGCCAGCCATTGAAACTGGGCATGGTGGAAGAGGTCTGTAACCCAGTCCTGGAGAGGTGGATAACAGGACGATCACTATGAGTGTGAACTGCCTGGTGAGACCCTGTAACAAATAGATAAATAAACAAAATATGTTTAAATTTTTTGAAAAACCGATAAATCCTTGCAAATCTTGTGTTTCATGTGTTGTCATACTGAATTGGGCTACTTTTATGAGAAAAAAATCAATTGAAAAGTTTTTAAAAAGTAAACTCTTGTTTGGCTTTGGTATATTATGCCACCTGTGATGCTTAGGTAAACATATGCAAAGCTGTCTTCTGGAAGCTGGCTTGCCAAATTTTCACATATTCACACACCTTGTCTCTTCTTATCCTAAGTGGTTAAACACAAAGATTGCTTCCTGTATCCCTTAGGGAAAGATACTGAGATATATAAATGTATGGTAGGAAACTATACGGTGTGTATGTGGCATCCTCTGTCACACTCCGAAGGTTTAATATGTAGATGAATTCCAGTATTTGCTTGCACTTCACCATGGTTTGTCAGTCACATAAAATCTGAGCTTCCTATTACCTTAGCATCCCTGTAACTTCTCACTACTGGATCTGCTCCAAACTCCATGTGGCCTCACCTCCTCTTGCTCTTAGGTGTGATAGCACTGGTTTAGCTCTGAGTATCTAGTATGAGCTTTGCTGTGGACCATGCTTTAACAAATGAAGCAGTCCTCTCCCCATCTACCATCTCTGTATCTCCCCTGTGATCTACAACAGAATTATTAATTTTACAACAGTCTTGTTCTGTAACTAAAATTAAACTATCCTGTATCTTAACTATAATTTTTTTTTTTTTTTTTTTTTTTTTTTTTGTCTTTTTGAGACATGCAGTTCAGGCTGGCCTTGAGCTCACTTTTGCAGCCCAGGCTGGTCTCGAACTCACACCAATCCTCCTGCCTCAGCCTCCCGAGTGCTGGGATTACAGGCGTGCACCACCACGCCCGGCTTTTAACTAAAATATTTAATATACTTTTTTTCCAGAAACTCTGGGCTCACTCTTTATCCTTTGTTCCTTTTTCACATCCGTTATTGGATCATTTATTTGTATCTATTCCACTTATTCAAGGAAGCATGGAAAATTACAAACAAGTCAAGGTTTAACAAAATTCAGATAAAAGAGATGGGCAGCTAGTTGACAGACTAAGGAATTTGGTGTTTCAGAATTGATAGCATTCTTTATGATAACACTTTCATGTTATTTGAAAGCCCAGAGTAATACAGATTTCAATGTTCTGTTTTCATTGGTCATGGTTTATATATTTCCTATTTGTTGTAAATTCTATTAAAATCTAATTATCCTCCATAAAATTAAATTTACATCATTTTTCTTTGACTTCAGGAATTCTGCACCTTAAAAGATAGCTTCATGTGTAAAAGAACTCATCAATTGAATAAAAAGAATATTTTGCATTTTGATGCAATATTGCCTTGAAAAGCTTGAAAATTATGTTTAACTTTTTAAAAACATTTTTAACATGTCAACAACTGAGTTAGACATATTTGCATAACACAGAGGTGTGAGAATAAAATAATTATAACACTGAAAGTAGAGCAGTGTGGTCTTTGTATAATAGTTTCCTAAAGCAAAACTGCATTAGATTCCAAGATCTCATGCATCTGAGATTTTTTTAAATATATAGTTTTACTAGACCTAGCAAAAGGTGACTATATTTTATACTGACTAGGTCTGTAAACAAAATATTGATGACTTCATTCTGTAGATTTTCATCTTCAAATTGTGAAACTATATTTAAGAAGAATAATAGAAAGATAAAGTAGATTTTTAAAACATTTTAATTTTTATGTTGCTTAAATTGATGTGAAAGCCACAATACTATTAGCAAGTAGAAGCTTAACTCTTCTGAATAGATGTTTATATGAATCACTGGAAAACCTACTCTTACATTGAAATGAATGTTTGCAAAACAAAATAACTTAAAAATGAAACTGAACTAGCATTATAGAAATGCTTATCTATTTGTTTATTGAGCCATATTCCAACATAATAAACAAGTTATTAAAATAATCTGAATATTGATACAAAACTGGATACTCAAGATTTGAAGTGTCACTTCAGCTAATGACATAAATAACATAATGACTAAGAAATGGGACGTATACTACTGGTAAAACAGACATCTTGTTGTTTAGTCTGATGAAGAAACAAAACATGACAATTATATACTACAAAGAGTAGGTGATTATTTTAGTATACAGAATCTAATTTAATTACTCTGAAAACATATAAATATTGCTAATCTATGTGTATCAAACTACTTATAGAATCTAAAGGACAGTTATCATTGTAAGTTTTATAGACTTTGTATAATTACTTTCACATATTTTCTTTGCCACATTTTTAAAAAACTCATCTTTTACTCTAGTTAAATATATAAATAGATAAAATAAATATAGTGTTAATTTCTCTCTTACCTAATCTTTCTAATAGCTTATTTAATCTCTCTAATTTTTTCTTTTGCTTAATCTGATACTCAATATAAGAAAATACACATCTGTGACACTTATTCCTATGATACAGGATTACTGATAGTACAATTCAAATATTAATTGCCAGTCTATTAGACAGAACTTGGTTTGGAAAATAAAATAGAATGCTGGAATAAATGAGCACAAGCTCAACTCAAATAATATTTATGGTTTTATAATTTAACAATAGAGAGCTAAATAAAAATGATTAGGTAAGTACATCATATATATATATATATATATATATATATATATATATATATATCAATACTATCAAGAGAACTCAAGTGTTTGGTAGATTGCTCAAATGGCCATGAACACTTTCTCTGCCTCTATTCATCCTTTTGCAATACGATTTTGCAAATTCTTTCATCAGTAGAGGGAATCTAACTTAGTTGTACCTTGTGCTGTAGTTTGGTCATTAGGTATTTAGAAAACATGATCACAGCAAAAACTTGAAAAGGATTTACACAGTGAAGTTTTCTCGAATTTGAAAACATCATGAGATCATTTGGTTGTCTCCTGCAGAATGAGAGCATAGAAATGAATAAAAATAATTCATTTGGCAGATAGCCAACTTGTAGCTCTATAAATGATGTCATTCACATCGTAACAGATCAAGAACAAACAGTTGACCTCAACATGAGGTCAACTCGAGATGTAAGCCAAACCAGAGCAGACAAGCAGAAGAACCACACAACTGAACCAGGGTGAAAGCACTACCTATAGAATTTTGAGTGAGATAAATAAAATACATAGTTATCATCTAAGCCAGTAAATTTGAGACATATTTTTGTTTTGTTTTGTTTTTTGGTGGGACCGGAGTTTGAATTCATGACCCTGCACTTGCCAAGCAGGCATTTGTGCCACGGAACTATCTGTGCAGCCCCAATTTGAGACATTTTTATGCATCAAAAGCTAACAGCATATATATATATATATTTTTTAAAGCTAACAGCATATTAAGGTGACCTAATTTAACCTATGCAGTCATCAAAGTTTCTTATCAGGATAAAAGAATCTAAAAAGATGAATTAGAAAGTAAAAAAAGGGGACCGGGGAGATAGCTCCGTGGCACAAGTGACTGCCTAGCAAGTGCAAGGTCATGAGTTTGAGCCCCGGTCCCACAAAAAAAAAAAAAAAAAAAACAGTGTGCGCCACCCCATCCCTTGTTGCAGGTACAGGGACTGAAGCCCCCTTTCTAGGCAAGTGTTATGCCACTTAACTATGTTCCTAGTCATTTGTTTTATTTTATTTTGTTTTATTTTATTTTATTTTGAGGCAGGATATTTTGAGGCTGGACTCAGGGTTGCAATCCTCCTGCCCCAACCTCCTGAGTAGCCAAGATTATAGCCATATGCAACTATAGCTGGCTATTGGATAGCTTTGAGTGAGGCAGAACTTGATGTATTTGAAGAAATATGGAATATAAACTGTTTGACGGAGTATTTTCTTGTCCTAGAATCCAAATATTACTTCCTCATTCCACCCCAAGGGGAAGCACGTGCTTTTTACTGTTGATTTTCTTTCCAATTCTCTGTGTTTTTAATAGACAAAAACTCCATATCTTCGACTGTATGACTGCTCTTATATTTACATACTCTTTCTGATAGATTGCAATGGTCCTCTGTCCTTGCCTTTTAGAGTTAAGGTATTGATACTTTCTGACAAACTTTCCTTATGCCCATTTTGGTATGGATTTTGAGAACTGTTATTTCTTGTTTCCTTGCTATATTGTTTCTTATTACATGCCATGATAAAGTTTGAATGAAAGTGCAATTATGAAAAATGATCATACATATCAAAGTAGATAATAAATGATAGACAAACATGTATTTATGGGCAACTAAATACAAATAAAGTTACAAAGGAACATTTAAAAAATAATTTTATAAAAGAATAATAATGCATTCTTTTATCACGTATTACCCAAATATATGCACAAACATTGTACATACATGTATCAGATTTAATAGTTTTTCTCTATGTCCACAGGACCAGAATTATCCTTTGCTTTCTTTTGTATTTTCTTCTATTGTCTAAAAAATAATGAAATGAGGGCTGGTGAGATAGCTCAGTGGTCTAAAGGGCCTGGTTAGGCAAGCTTAGGCAACCACAGGAAATGTGGTTTTGATTCCTGGCACCACATGCTGCAACAGCCCCACTCCCGGGATGGGCTGAGCCAGCCATAACATAAATAAAGTTGAAAATTTTTTTTTAAATATTGAATTAAATTTTCTAGACAAGACTCAATAAATATGTATAAATATTCAGGTAGTAGGATAAGAAAAGAACAGGTGGTAAAGGAGGGTAGAAATGCTCAAAGCATGCTATATGCATGTACAAGCGTACTGAAACAAAACCTATTGTTTAGTATAAATAATATGCAATAATTAATATGTGTGCATTATTTAAATTCAATGCTGAAATGTGTTTTAACAGTTCTATTTTTAATGAATTTTTAATGTTTCTTGTCTAGACTTGAAGGTACTGATTACGTGAATAAACTTGAGACATTTAACACCCATCTCTAATATTTATCAACTTTGCAATATCAATGAAGTACAATGATTCACTAATTTCTAAAATCATTTTCTCATTAAAAAAATAATGATTCAAAATGTTTCTTTGGGCCAACCAGATAACTCAGCATACTAAAGCACCTGCTTAGGTAGACCACAGCAGCTGGGGTTCAATCCCTGGAATGCCATCCTGGTCCTGCCCCAGGGGCATGATCAGAGGGTAATTGACAGTGTGTGTGGTGATGTGAACCTGTAATCCCAGTACTCGAAAGGTGAAAAACAGATGAATCACTATGAGTCCAATCTACATAGTGAAACTCTATAGACCCTATAGTGAATACATTAAAAAAATCTTTCCATATTAAATACTGAAATCACTGAATATTTATACCTTGAAAGAGGTAGTCAGGTAACATGGATGAACAACTGAACATATTTTTCTAAGAGAGAGAAAGTAATAAAAAAAGAAGTTCAATTTTTCAACATCTTCATTTATTATGTCTAAATATACAAGTAATATATCTAGTAATCACAAATCTGATTTTATCACAATCATTTTATGAGCTATAGAGCAGGGATTATCCTTCTTATCTGTAGGGTTGGGGTAGCAGTTGTCTAAAGTGAAAGTAAAGAACTAGAGTCACATACTGTGTCTACTGATGAAGGATTTTTGCAAAATGCAGTAAAATAATTTTTGTAATAAATTTAAGTGATTTCCTTAGGGCTAATATTTTAACTGATACATTTCCTTTCATGAATAGTTTCTTAGAGTAGAGTTAAGTTTATGGAACAATTTTATTTTAAGGTTTTTGGTCCAATTTAATTTGAATTTCTAGATGAATAAGTAGCCATTTATTGTAGGTAAAGATTTTGGATAACATAAAAAGGTCAAGTAAAAGACAACATATGTGAATTTTGTGACACTATTCATTTTGAATCAATTATTTCTTCATTATGTAGAAAATTTGATTTTGATTTCTTTAACATAGTGCTCATGTAATATGACAGTGTTTCATTATATATTTGGGAAATAAGTAGAGATCCAGGAATTTCTTTATAAAAAGGTAGTCATCTTCAAGCATCTATATAGCATTTAATATTTCCAAACTATTTTACAATTTAATATTACTTTCAACAATCTTGTGAATGCAGCAGTAGTTTAACTCAAATTGTAAGTAAGAAAAAAAAAAAAATGACCTAGCAAGTTAAATGACCTCACTGGTTATATAAAACGATATATTCCTCACAGTCTTACTGAATTACTACAATGAAATTATGCTGCTGACAATTTATTTATTTATTTGGTATAGGGTCTTGCTATGCAGATCAGACTCATATTGATTCCCCTGTCTTAGCCTCCCTGGGTTTATAGGTGTGCACCACCACACCCAGTCTTGTTGGCCAGCACCACTTGTGGAGAGTTCTGGGGACTAGTAGAGCATGCAATACCAGGGATCAAACTCTGGTCTTTGGCCTTTCCAGGCAGGCACTTAGACAGCTGAGTTATCTCCCAACCACACTGCTTATCATTTATACTCTGCTTATGAATATATAATTTAATGATGACTATAGCTCCAGGAAAATTTGATGATGAAAGCATGCTTTTTAGATTATAAGAAGTTGCTTTCATCAAATATTTTATTTTTTAAACTAACATGTAATATATTAAAAAGTCAATACCTGAGAATTAGGTTTTAGCAGATCCAGCTATATTTAACATGTAAATTATGTTTATTTGTGTGCTATTTCATAAATGCCTCACCCCTATGTATTATTTAAAACTTGCTTCAATTACTAAAGAGATTAAAAATTCCCCAGAAATCAGATTCCTCTAGATCTGATCAAATTATCAGTCACTCCTCTGCTCATTTGTCTTCTCATCGCAGTTAAAATACAAATGTATTAACCTATTTTATAAGCTCAGCATGATGAAGCTTCATCTGATCATATTCATTCCATTTTCTCTCCCAATGTGCTCCAGCCACTCTGGCCTTCTCTCTATTGAGATCATTCCCATCTCAAGAACTTCTCACTGAGTGCGTCCTCTTCCTGAAATGCTTTTCCCAATGCTTTAAAGGGCTCTCTTTACATTTCAGGTCTCAACTTAAAACATAAGCTCTCAAAGACACCTCTGAGACACCTCTTAATCATGAAATTAAATGTAGTTACCTAGCCATATCCCTAATTAAACTATTTTTATTTTTCTTGTAGCATCCCTTTAAATTGTCTCCTTATTTATTATACTGTTTTATTTTAGTTTAACTTCTGTATCTTTCTCTCCCTCAAAAATGTTGGCTCCCTAACAAGATGTTTTTTTCTTCCCTCCAAATCTAGGAGTCTTGACTGTTTTTAGGATGGAGTAGGTGCTTCAGATATATTTTGAATAAATGACTTATTGAATGAAGCTTTCACATATTTGCATTATATTTTGAGAAAATGCCAATATATTACCTTCCCCTACATGTACCAAAGCACTATAAAAGGACTCCACTTGTAGTAGGGCAGGATATGAGTGTTGTCAGCTTCATGCTGGGTGACATCTATTGTAATAGAAACTTGTACTATTTACATTCTCTTTGTACTGTTTGGTTTTCAATAATTCATTCTTTATAAAACTGCTACTACTCCCATCTTATTTTTACATTGTGATATTCATTACCTTTACAAACCGGAGACATAAAAATTAAAGATTTGTTTTTGCATTTAAGATCTTATGTTAAGTACTTTTTGCATGGGTCTTTGTGAATTCTATACCTATTGCAGAATCACCAAACATAGTGGGTAAGATATACATGCTATTAGGCATTCAAATCTATAGGCTATATGCATATCAAATAAGCATAGACATGTGTATTTAAGACTTGGATTTGAATTGTTGCAAAAAACTCTATCTTATTGTTTGGATGAATACTTAACTACTAAATTTTCTTTCACCATTATCATGGTAATGGTTAAGCTGCTTAAAGTTTCAGAATTACTGTGTTTGGAATGAAAGCTTGGAAGAATAGGCTTATTGGATCCAAACCATGCATTCAAAGAGACTTTCACAGTTTGAAATGTAATATCTTCAAAAGGCTATGTATGCTATTACTGTGTCTGTTTGTTGTATTGGAAGTATTCATTAATTAAATATAAATATTTAAAATATATAAAAATTTTGTAATGGGCTTCTAGAATTTTTGTCCATTTTAGCGTACTAGGTTTGAAAAATTGAGGTATTATTATCATCATCATTTCCTTGTAGCACTCTTATACATAGCTTTGTGGATAGTAGCTGATATTTTTCCCATACCCAGATACTGGGTTTGATCCTACGACCAATGGAATACAGTTAGCTCTGGGGAAAGGTTTGAAAAGTAGTTAAGCTTGCCTTCTTATTCTGGCACCATTGCAAAAGTAGGAATGTCTCTTGAAAAGCCATTGAATTTTCAGCCTGAGACACAGAGTCACATGGAACAAAACTCCACCACCAGTAGCTTAAGGCAGGGTCAATGAACTAATGTGAAGCTCAGACACTTTTTGTGACCCACAACTATGTGAACAGTAAATAAATGTTTGTTTCATATGCTCTCGGGATTGGTCTCTGATAAATACTTAGTACCACTGACTGACAATACATGAGGCATCTCAAAAATTGAAAGAGGGCTGGATTCCTCTAATTCTCTGAGATTCTCTGTATTTATCAATATCCTAGATAGAGTACTCACCCCAGAGCACTCAGCTGGGATAGCTGTAAGTGTCCACTACCTTCAGAAACTAGTGGCTTGGGCTTTTAAGATAAAAATACGGGTATTTCTCACCCTTGCTTCATTTCCAAAGATTTTTGGCATTCCCGTCAGAAATCAATGCAGAAAGCTTCAAAGGTTACTGAAGAGTTTCCATCTAGGAGCAGTTTGTATTGTAGGTCTTTCCCTCTTCAAATACTGAGCAGGTTTCTTTTTCTTTCCTTTTCTTTTTTTTTCTCTCCAAAGCCATCTGACTGCACACTCTGCCCACCAGACTGGAGAGCTTGTTTGTATTTTCCTATCCCTATTGACTAAACATTTTAGGTATCTACTTTGAATCCTTCAGTAGTTTTAAACATTTTTAAAACTGAGCCACACTGTTCTCATTATTTCTATATCTCTTGAAATAAAAATATTTAGATTGTGCCAGATTTCTGCAGATTTTATGCTAGTTGTTTTAGGGGAACATCGAGATGTGAAAAACACTGTCCTTGTGCTTTCAAACCTCTACCTCAATTTCAGCGATATATTAAAGTTAGTGACTACAGACTAAGGCAGCGACAGGTAGGAACCTCTAGAATGGGATTGGTGAGAAGGGCAGCCATTGTGCTGGGCCTGTTGAGGGTGTATTACATTCAACCACTTCCAAAGATCATTGCTCCAGTAATGAGGATTTTAAGTGAGTACAAAAGGACAGGGAATTATTTAATTTGGGAGTTCTACCAACTTAAATTAAGTTTTATGAAATGTGAAAGTAAAAATGTGCTGAAATACAAAGGGATGTTTGTCTATATAAACTGCAGCCTTTGAAACACAGATTGGCTCAAAAACTTAGGTAATCTTGGAATTTTTTATATAGTGTGTTTTCAGTAAATTAAAATTATATAATGAAATTAACTATCTGTGTAGGAAGTGTTTTAAAATAACTTTAATGTTTATAAAGTAATTTAATAAAAATATGAGTCCATTGGTGCTGTAAAGAATTACTAGTTAAAAGCTTTGTTATGGATTTTTATTAAAACATTCTTTCAGTGATCACTTTTATTGTGCTTTATAATTAAAAGTAGTTCTTTCACTTATGAATTCTACATTGTATGGTGAATGGGCAGAATTTCATATTATACCCAAGCATTCATTTTGTTCTTATTTTACAGTCATTTAACTTTCTCCAACATTTGTGAAGCCCAATGAGTCAAAGCAGAATTTAAGGCCCTGCTGCTCCTTCAACTGAGAACTCGATGCTTGACAATATTTTCTTAAGGAAATAATTATCAGAGTTGAAAAACAACAGAAGGCATCTAGTTTTATGGCTGGTCCCTGAATTACTATATTGAGTTATGTATTAAAAAGGTATTAGGCACAGTATTCTAGAATCATCATCATCACCATTACATCACATCACTTCCTATTTGAATTAGCATATAAATGAACACAGATAGCCAACAATACTGTGGGGATGAGTTTTTACTTCTTAAGCATTTAGCTACCTGGGAAGCAGCTTGTGTAAAATGTGAACTAACTGATGTACTTAATAGCGGTATTTGGGTGTTTGGGAACTTTGAATTCTGGTGTTAGTCTTAAGATATCAGGGACAAATACAGCAATTTCATAATTGTCCCCAATAGGTCCTTTGCAAATGTTCCAAAAATACCAGGGAACTAAGTGTATGGAAAGCATGTATCTCTTTGATTTAGGGGAAAAAATGCAGAGAGACATAAAACCATGTGAAGCATTGAGGTAGTTACAATGAACTAGGCTAGTTACCAATATTGGTATGTGCAGAAGTACATGGCAAAATGATATAAAGTCAAAAACAAATGAACAAACAAACAAAAAATCTTGGATGGGATTAAGAAGCACTTTAAATATGAAACCATGGTAGTATGTTATGGTTTGTGCATAGGTGTTCCCCCAAAACCCCACGAAGTCATGGGGTTGCTTCTAGAGCTTGTTATTAATTCATAGTCTAATGCCAGGATTAGATGTGAGTGCTATAGTCATAGACAGCTTGAATGCAGTATGAGAGAGAGAGAGAGAGAGAGAGAGAGAGAGAGAGAGAGAGAGAGAGAGAGAGAGAGAACTCCTAGCTGCTGCAGGCCACTGCTCTCCCCTTTTTGCTTTTGTTGCTTTTGCTCTGCCATATGTCAGTCTGCCATGAAGCCAGTGGTGTGTAAACTGCACCCTCCACAAACTATAAGCTAAATAAACATTCTTTCTTTATTTCTGGGTGTCAAGTGTCCCCCCCCCCCCAATAATGAGATGAAAGTAACTGAGACACAATATGACATCATATCTGCATTATCAGGAAGGTCAATCACAGCATGAAGCTAGAAAACGGAAACACGGTACTGGGTAGATTAGGAAGTCAGATCAACAATCTTAGTAAGAAATAATTCAAGATTGAATCCAAACACAAGTAGTGGAAACATAGGGGAAGATCCCCATACAAAATGTTACAATTAGATTGCTAAAACTTATCAGTGAATGCAATATCAAGATTAAAGGGGTAGCACAGTGAATTTAAGAAAAAAAAAAAAAACCATTCAGATTCCTATTTTAGAAAACTATAGTGAGCTTGTGCTAGTAACCACATTGGAGCTAAAGAACAAAACCAAACTAGTAGGAGAAATATTCTCTGACTTACTCAGGGAGTATCAGGCTGGCAGCAGGAAGCAGTTCCTCACAGAGGCTCTGCCTCCATCCACCAACATTTAAGGAGCCGGAAAAGTGAATCTACAGAGGACTTGGAATGATTCCATCAAAGAGTAGGAGCAGAGTGAAGGCTTAGTTAAAACACTGAGGGAGGAGGGTTATTAATGCCTACAGCCATCAAACTCAGCATGAAGATGGGAGTAAGCCACTGGATTAATTATGTAGTTACTAATGAGCTTTGTTATAAATATTATAATCAATACTCAGAAACACAAATCTTGACGCAATGGATTAAGTAATAAGAAGAGCGAAAGAAAAACAGATGACTATATTTTATCAACCTGCTTACAAAAGGAAGTAAAAAGTTAAGTGATCATTAAAAGATTATTTGGAATTGGAACATTTTTAAGCATTTTTAAATGAATTTGTCATTTTCTTTCCACTTGGGAGAATAATGTGGATTTGTAGTCTGTTTTATTTTTGACATTTTTAGAATTTAAGGTTCAAAATAGTAATCTCTAAGGCCAGGAGGATAGAAAATACTTAGACTGAAAAATCTCTTGAAATACAAGGTATATGGAAAATCCATGTATATTAGTTTAAGAAAGTTTAAAGTACTGAGCACAAAATATTTATGAAGTAGTTTCCTGTTTTCAGATCATCAGACTCTTAACATTAACTTTCTAGTTCTACCCAAACCACCACTAACCTTTACATACTGCTAAGTGCTTGTTATTTGTCAAAGTGTGATAAAAATTAGTGAGTGTTTAATTTTAGGCTATAGTGAAGGACACATGGCCATTAGTCCCAACAAATTCTCTCCACCTTTCCCTGAACACAGCCCGTTTCCTCAGGCAATTCTGCAGGTTCTCTTTCTTGAATATTCAAGGTGAGATTGAAGCCACGGTGGATGCTGTTGCCTGGTGCCGTGCAACGGAAAGGGAGGCTCCTAGAAATGTCGATGTGCATCATGGGATCTGCCATCACAAAATTTCTGCCTATTCCCTCCCTAAAAGTTTGAACTCATTCAAATACTGAGGTAGTCACAAAACCGAAACTAAAGATTCTTTCAAAAGAACCTCCAGAATTGCTTGAGCAAGTAAGAACGGTGAATAAGTGATTCAGAGCAAAATGGAATACGTTTAGCTAAATAATGGTTATGTACTTTTGTGTCATGAAATTTAAAAAATGTGAACACCATTCACCATATTTCATTCATGAATTTGATTTATTTTTGACAATATGCATATTTAAACACACACATAATTTTATTTTTACTGAAATCAATTATTTCCTATAATTTTATAACTCACAACTAGAAAATATCATTGGTATTTTTCCCAGTGTATACAAATTTGGGTCCTACTCTTATCGATGGCTGCTTTCTAGTGGCTATTTAGTATATAGTTTATTGACTACTGCCTTTGAAGCGAGTATTTGGTTTATCCCAAAAGTTTGTTATAGGAAACAATGTTTTTGGAAGGGTTGGAAGGTAGATGAACTTATGTATAACAGCCACTCTGTATAGGCTGTGCATACACTCAATTTCTTCTTTGTGAGTATACTATTATATATTTTTCTTAAAAATTACTGATATGCATCATGTGTACACAAAAGCTAATTAGCTGATGAATTTTCTAGGACCATAGGTGTCGCGAAAGTAGGACTCAGGACAAGAACCCTAACATTACTAGAGCCCTTGGAAGATATATATTTTGCCAGGGTTTATTTACTCTAAATGTAATTACTAGCCTAATTTCTACTGTAGATCATTTTGTGAATTTATGAACTGTACATAAAAATTAAATCATACAGACTGTAGTATTTCACGTCTTTTCTCTTTTGTTAAGACTTTTGTGATACTCAGTGTTATTGCTGTATGTAGTTATTGTGCAGTCATTCTCATCATCATATAGTTCAGTATTCCATTGAGCAAATAGACTACAGAACAACTTATTTCTATGTTAGTATTGATGACGATTTAATGATTTCCAGTTTTTGGCAAGGTAGTGCTGCTGTGCACACACTCATATATCTTTTTTGTAGGCACAGATTTGGATTTTTCTTTAGCGTCACCCTAGGGACACTGCTGAGTACAAAGCTTTTAGACTGTAAGTATCTATGAGGACAAACATGCATCAATCAAGAGCTCTGTATGGAACCAATTCAGATGTTAGAGAGGTGTATGTATTGTTAAGCTCCTCAACCCTAGTTATTCTCAGTAGGTTCAAACATTCTAAAGTTTTGCAACTCTGGAAAAAAAGGTAAGTTATGTGCTTTCTGTCACACTCGGTTTGATCATCTATAGAACAGAAAAATATAATTTTATAAGATGCTTGTAAAATATCCAAAGAATATTTAACAGTGAAGGAATACTAGCTACTATTCCTGTCATAATTTCTGTTAATTTGAATCTAACCTAGCTCTTGTTATTAGGCAGTGGAGGCTGAAAGGACTGGGATAGACAGGTGTTACCAACCACCCAGTCTTCACTGACTCATCATTTTTAAGAGTTCAGCAACCTGTGAAGTTCAGCAAGATGACTTGGAAGCATCAACCTTTGCAGTCTTGTGCCTGTGACAGTGACCGCTGATAAATTAAAGAACTAAGATTATAGGGAACAACAGTGGTTGTGAAATCTTCAAAAATCACTTGTTTTGAGCTGCCTATATCTTTCCAGTATGGTAAAGACCTCTTTACCTCACCACTTGTTTTCTTTTAGCCTTATCATTTTCCTTTTCTAAAAATTTCTTTTCAGTTTCCCTTTTTGTTTCTAGGATAGTCCCACATGGGGGAGTGATTATTTATCCTATTATTATTATTGCTTTTATGTGCTTGGTATAGGGCCTCACTACACAGCTTGGGCTCTGGTGAACCTCCTATTTTCAGCCTCCCGAGAGCGGGGATTACATGTATGTGCCACCAGTTTCAGTGGCAGGCTCCGTGTGCCTGGGCGTGGAATGGAACCTTGTTCCTGTGCTTGCCTAAGAATGTGCTTAGTCTGCTGATCTATCTTGCCAGCCCTGATTATTTATCTTAAAACACTATAAAATGTTACATTTAATTCTGCTCAGCAATAATTCTTTCCATATTTGCCTTAAAATATCTAAATAAGAGGGTTGTGAAATAACTCAGCAGACTCAGTGACTACTTAAGTGAGGCAGGGACTGGGGATCCCTGGTATCACATGCCATACTGACCCAGCCTGCAGGCATGCTCAGTAGGTCACCAAGACCAGGCCTGGTGGAGTATGCCTACAACCCCAGTGCTGCAGAGGCTGAAAACAGCACTAATAGTCCTAGCTGCATAGTGAGATCCTGTATTAAATACATAAAAAACCTCACTAAAAACATTTATTATTATAGACATATTAGTTTACCAATTTCATTTTAAAATTTACATATCCACATTTTAGGCTCCTCCCTTGTTCTTAATTACAAATAAGCAAAGCATCTTCTTGAACTCTGTTATTCAAGGAAATTCACACATCATTTTAATTGGCTCCATTTGTAGTCTTTCTCAAAGACCAGAAACTTTAATTTTAGTCAAATACTATGATGTTTCACAACTGTGGAAAAAGATAAGTTAGACACTTTCTCTCATAATTAGTTCCATCATCCATAGAGAAGAAATAATGACTATATTGTTATATATTGTTACAAAATGAATGCAAATTACTTGATGAATGAGAAATAGAGCTGCAGTTCTCTGGAATTCTTAGAAAGTGTTTCAGATTTATAGCACTCAGGTCTTAGGATGCTATTCCTTCTCTACTAATGCATAAGTTGTAGAGAGTGTTTCTCTCCACAGTCATATGGAGAGACTGTGTTCATTTTTTTTGCCTGCTGGAAAGACTTTCTGTAATAATTCTTGTATTTGATCAGTTGTACACTTTTGCATTGGAAGTATGCTCACTAGTGCCATGACACTTGGAGAGCTCATATAGAGGAAATCAGAGTGTTTCTATTGCTTTCATTTTCCATTCACTTGATCTGATATTTAAGCAATCAGCCAAATTCAGCCAAGCAATTGTGTTATAGAATTCCACTGAATGAGGTGATGATAGAATTCCAAGTACTGTAATTTTCTAAATCTATTTTAATGAGATTTGGGGGGAGGGAGACAGTTATAATATAGAAAATGATTACTTTCAAACTAAGTGACAAATTTTAATGATTTCACAGGCATCAAAATAAAGCCAAATTCTCTAAATATAGCATTTTAAGGATTATAATCATTGACATAATCTTTCTTTGCATTGATGCAATTAATTAAAACTTTAATGTTAAAGAAGAAAATTTTGTTCTTCCAGTAAAACTGTTAATAGCAGCAGTAAACATTCTAATATCTTTCTAATTTACTATAATAAACTTTTCAACACTATATACAGTATTGCCTACTCTGTGTCTAAAACTGGAACCAGCCTGATAGCTCAGCAGGCTATAAAGCACCTGCTTGGGCAGAGCACAGAGGCCCTGGTTTGATTCCTGGTATGCCCTGCTTGCCCCACCCACAGGGTGATTGAGACTGGGCTTGGTGACACGTGGCTGTAATCCCAGTGGTTGGGAAGCTGAAAATGGGAAAATCACTAAGAGTCAGATCTACATAGTGAGACCATGTAGATACTGTAGACTCTGTCCTAAATACAAGGAAAAAGAAAAGTTGTTTTTTTTGTGTGTGTGTGTGAAACTACACATAGTCCATTTCTAGTGTAAGACTTAGATTTTGCTTTACTCTTCAATGTTGTGGACTAGAAGTGATAACTTAAAAAAAAAAAAAAAAAAAAAAGAAATGCTGCGCATATGACTATGTGTACTGTGTATATCTAACCACGTGTAATGCTTTCTCCTACAAAAGTCGATTGCAATCCGGGCATGGTGGCGCACACCTATAATCCCAGCACTTGGGAGGCTGAGGCAGGAGGATCAGTGTGAGTTTGAGAACAGCCTGGGCTACAAAAGTGAGCTCAAGATTAGCCTGAGCTGCATAGCGAGACTCTATCTCAAAAAGGCAAAAAGAAACAAGGAAGGTGGATTGCAGTGGGGAGACTAAAAATTTTGCTAAACAAAGGAAGGAAGAAATGATTAATTGCTAGAAAGTCACTGAATCTCTATTTTCAACTATAAAATGAGGATGGTAGAAAGCATTTTTGTGTGACAATTTATCACATGAATTGTAGCAGAGGAAGTATTGGCTACAAAAGCAAAATTGTTCATAAAAACATGTACATTAAAGTCCATATTTTAGGGGAAACAATATCTACATAAAAAAGAATAAAGTTAAAACCTGCCCTTACACTATGTGCAACCATGACCTTAAAGGAGATCAGAAATGCAAATGTTAGTGATAGAACTATGAAACTCTCAGAGAAAAAAAAAAAGGAAAAGTCCCATAATTGCACTTTGTCAATGGTTTCATGACTTCTTTTTTGAGGAATTTAATGTCTGGATGTTAGCAGCTCTGGGGAAAAATATGAGGAAGGAAATGAAAGGTGATATCTGATATATGGACAAGTTTCAAAAAATGAACACATCACTACCAGGTGTCCCCCTGTATCAATGATTCACAAGTGAATTAACAGAGAAGCAAGTCAATTTCAGTCAGTTAAAAAAAAATAGTTTTTTTTTTTTTTTGTCTTTTTGAGACAGGGTCTCGCTATGCAGTTCAGGCTGGCCTTGAGCTCACTTTTGTAGCCCAGGCTGGTCTCGAATTCACACTGATCCTTCTGCCTCAGCCTCCCAAGTGCTGGGATTACAGGCGTGCGCCACCAGGCCCGGCTCAAAAAAATAGTTTTCATTTAAACTGAATTCCTTAAAATTTTAATTTGCATGTATTGACTTATTTTTTATTTTTCATAATGTAAAACTTTAAAGTTATTGGAACGTTAAACCATAAATTAAATGAACTTCATAGAAGTCTGTCTTCTATTTATGCTCTCTATATAGACCTATACATTTATTATAGGTTTGTTTATGCTGTCATCCTTTTAGAAAAAAACAGTTAAATTGACATGTAAACTAATTTACCAAATTTACATACATATGAACACATACATAATATTGCTCTTTCAAAAGATAAATGTTTTGACATAAACCATACAAAAGCATTATTATGTACTTTATTTTATTTTATTTTTTGTCTTTTTGACTTTTTGAGACAGGGTCTTGCTATGCAGTTCAGACTGGCCTTGAGCTCACTTTTATAGCCCAGGCTGGTCTTGAACTCGCACCGATCCTCCTGCCTCAGCCTCCCGAGTGCTGGGATTACAGGTGTGCGCCACCACGCCCGGCTTATTATGTACTTTAATGAAACATGTACAAAGATCTTTTGCAATCCTTTTTATGTAACTATTTTTCAGTCTTAGATTTGACAAAGTCACAATATTTTGTACATGTATTGTTATGTATTTTTTTAGCTATCTCTTAAAGGTGAGTGCTACAAGTAGAACGAATCATATGTATGTATACATTTAATTTTGATGAAGATTGCCAAATTCTTCTCTACAGCTTTGTGACATTTGTAGTCCTTTCTGACAGTCACTTAAATGGTTTTATCGTTGTGTGTTTGGCATTCCTCAGAACTCTGAGCTTCATTTGTGGTGATCTCCAGACTCTAAATGATGCCTGCTTAAGGCAAAATTTTTGTTTCTTTCCTGAGCCGTAAGTTGCTGTTGACTGCTTGCCATGTTGGAAAATCCAAGCACAAATGAGTTTAGGATTCAACCGCAACTCTTTCCTAAGGGTAAATGCACAGAATCTTCCTCTAGTTCTGGTGTGGGATTTATTTGCTCAAATATTTCAAGATGCTAGGTAGCTCCTCAGAATTTCTACCTTCATTTATAGCTTCAAATTCTTTGGTGGTGAAGAGTGTTTTTTATTATTTTCTAAAAAAAATCCAGAAATTACATATTGCTATAATTTATACAGGATCTAGAGGTATTTTGCAGAGGAAACTCTGAGAGTTTGGTTTAAAATAAGAATTATATTTGGTGAATGTTGTTTTTATTGTTTCTTTATGTGTGCTTTTAAACTACTCTTCATTTTGTAAGCTGTAATTTTCTTTTCTATTGGCTAATATTGACACAGTTTTTCTGTTCTGAGGCACTATAGCAGCTATTTCAAAGCTCCTGGATGTACTTATTGATTTTATTTTTCCAATCCACCATATTTCTGAATTTATTAGCCCTCTTCAGTATAATCTCACAATACTTAATAATTTATTGTCTAATATCATTTATGGTTATAAGTGTAAACTTTTCAATTTATACTCTTTTGCTCTCTGATAAATAAACTGCTGAGAGCATACTATTCTGATTATAGATTTAACTATATCATCTACATTATTATATATAACATCATTACATCTAATTACACTGTATAAGTAATTTGTAAGTATTTTAAAAGTTAATTTATTCATCAGCTACTGTACTTCAGAACTGCATAATACTAATGTTTAGTTTTATTATATTTTGTTTAAAATATATAACTTAGTCTTGATTATTCGTATTTATTGAGGTTTTGGATATGTGAGAACAGTGTAATCAAAATTTTGTAATCAAAATGTTCCAAAAACAGTAAGTATATGCTAGGCTATCCATTTATATAGTTCAAATTTTATGGTACCTATAAGAAGTCAACCTTTTTCACTATGTCAGTACCACTCCTCATTTGTGGTCTTTCATCCTTAACCTGTATAGCTACATGATTAATTCATGTAAGTGTCTATTACCAGGACCAAGTTCCAGGTGAGGATATAAAGATGAACTTTATGAATAACAGGAGTGAAATTTCCTCTGTAATTTGTCCTGTAGGTTTATAAAAGTCATTGCACAAGAGAGCGTTTGTACTTTACTTAAGGTAGCCTTTCATCTTTGGTCTACCTTTTATAACAGTACTACATAATGGACCACTCTTAGCTGTTGAGCCAGCAAGCCTTTAATGAAATATATTTTCACCATGAGTATTTTCTATTAAGGATGTTTCTGTTAGCTTTTGGAAAGCTCCAAGCAACTGCTTATACATGTTACTGTGCTGTTCAAAGAAGTGGCTTATATTTCCATTTAATTTGGTTTTAGTGTGAACATTAAAATATGTCTTGCTAAAAAGAAGACACTTCTTTGGCAAAATTCTGCTTTGGGCTCATTGTGTGCCTAATGTAACATAAGGGACCATTGTTAACTGATTAAAAATAATTCTTACCCTCCTAACTTCCCTTAGATATTCTCTATTTCATAGGCCTTTGATCATTTAAGTAAAGACCATGGAAACAACAGACATCTCTTTGTGATATACTATTTTTTCTAAGACCCTCTTATGTCCATTTTGTAGATCCATTAAATAGCTTTTTTTAATGTTTTAACTGAAATTTTAAAGTTCTCCTACATTCAAATTATTAAAATATTGATGAATCATCTTAGTAACATGATGTGTTAAACTTTATAAAGGGCAGTAGACCAGGAGGTAAGGACAGTAGAACTAATGAGAATTTCATCTTAAATCATTTATACTGAGAGGACAAAGAAGTATGCCCCCAGCTTATCTTTATCTACCCATACCTTCAGAGGTGAGTTAGAAATGTTTAAATTAATCATAGTGTCCAATTCATAGTATCTTTCAACTACTTTGGCTTTTAGTATTTTCTGTGGTAGGTTTTTTTTTTTTTTTTAGTTTTTTGCTAATTGGGCTTCCTCAAAGAAAGCCATATACCATTTTGAAATCCATGTTTCCCACTAACATTCTATTTCTGTCTTGTGAAGAATAATTTCTAATGAAAAAGCAAGGCTTTCATACCATGATTTACCAGAGATCAGAAATGTAAACAGGCAATGTTCATAAGGTATTTATGACATGAGGATTGTATGGACTTTTGTGGAAAGATGCTTAAAGCCTTAATGTATGTCTTAATCAGGAAGCCTGTTTGTTCATTTATTTTTTTCTTCATTTATATCTTAAAGCAAACTGATATAAAAAGGTAGCCAGTAATGTAGAAGGAATACATGTTTTCAATTATGTCTTCATTGACTCCAAAAATGGAAGTGTGCTAATAAAATTTTTTCCCTGTATAATTTTCTATACTACTTATACAATCTGTACATCAAAATTTGCCAACTGAAATAAATATAATCCCACTATGTTCAATTGTAGTGGTTATGGTGTGTTTACTGGAAGGTACTGAAAAAAATATTAAAAGTTACTTAAATAGGTTTAAAATTGGTATGAAAATATTCATGTAGTACCAAGTCTGGTATTTTAAGATGACATAAAATATAGTATACAGTAAAAGTTACTTGAAAGTCCACAATACTGTATACCTTACAGCAAAATTTGTTGAACAAAAGGTAGATCAGGAACTTAAGTGAACAGGTAAGATTTCAGGATCCCCCGCCATCACCCGGTTTTCCCATATTTTCATTAATTCTCAATAGTGTAGGCTCTTGGAAATGAAGCGTTTCATCCAGGTCCAACAACAGAGATCAGTGGTGGTCCTATCATTTCTGGGCAGCAACTGGTAGAAACTCAGCAAATCTTGTCTACATTCAGTTTCCACTAAAGCAGACCCAGCTAAAATGAGAAATTGCTTTCAGGTCTCCTGTTAGGATAATATTACTGAGATCAGCAAGTACCAATTTTCAGAAATGTTTTCCATTCTGAATGACTTTGGTCCTGTGATAAACATCACACAGAGAATTGGCCTTCTGGCACAGCCATCCTATTAGAAAGGCTTCGACAAACACACAAAACTATTGATTTTATTTTTATCTCTCAAAAGCAAACTGACTATCAAACATAAACTACTTGATAGAAATTTTATTAGAGAATATTGACTTTTTATATCATATAAGTTAAAAGAAATCAAAATATATATCCACGATATACTTGACATGGGAAGCAAATGTCACTGTTGTGAAACACAACTGTCAGAGAAAATACCTAAACGTTAAAGAGACCAACCATCCTGAGAGAGTTTGCAACTCAACACCAGGGCTAGCACAAGTAGAAAGGCTTTTTGACTAAGCAAAATCCATCTAGGTAGCAGCAGTATATGGTGACATATGTGGCACTCTACAACTTCAGTACAATGACAAAAGACTTCATCATAACTGCAATTTATTTTTTAGAATAAGTTTAGAAATTTTGTGATCGTAAGAATAATTTTATTACTTCTTTGCTATCATTTTACATTGTTATTCACTATTACAACTCTATCTCTCATATTTTATTTGCTAGTAGGAGTAAGTATAAACTACATTAAGAAAATTATTTTAATTGTACAAATTTACGAGGTACAATATTACCATTTAATGTATGTTTATAGGAAACACTGTTTACCCACATCTCCCACACTCTAGTAAGTACATATCACTGATAAATATAAATTCTCTGGTGTCTTATTGCTTTTCTCTCATTGCAAGGACAAATACCCAACTCTAAAAATTAAGAAATGAAAGGTTTATTTATTTAGCTCACAATTAGTAGAAGTTTCAGTCCATACTCAGCTGGCTCCAAGGCAGAACAGCACATGGCAAGGGACAAACTTTCATGGCAGGGGAAAACATCAAAAAGCAAAGGGATGCGTATCTGCTGGGCCAGCTAGCTAGCCTCGTTTCCCACCTTCCATTAGTAATGCAGAATACTCACCTCAGGGCCAGGCTGTAGCATTCACACCTGTGATTCCAGTATTGGATCAAGAATCAATCACAAACTCCAGAAGCCATCCCATGATGACATGTGGGTTTGGGGACATAACTACACACAAACCATAACATATGGTCAAAAGCATTAAAATAGAAGAATTATTACAGAAAAATAAAGAAGAGAACTTTTAAAAATCCCTACATCAAATATTGTTGTAAAAATGTATTTTGAAGTTCTTAATTTTTAAGACCTTGCATCTAAATTCAGGAAAAATCACAGGTGAGACCATGAAGATACCCAGAGCATTTCTTGAAATAGAATGAGTCACATCAACATTTGTAAATCAGCTTGCTACTGGTAAGATTATAAGTAATACCTTATGATGTCTTCAATTTCAAATGTTATATTTTTCCATTCATCTATTCACATTTCTCTTCCATGGACACCAAATAAATAAGAACAAATTACTAAAAATCTGGATTGCTTTCTTCCCTAGATACCTGGTGGGATGACAGTTGGATATATAATTTTCCTGCTTCTTGCATTTTGGCAATCTAATATCGGCAGGACTGTGAACCTATAATATTACCTCAACAAAAGATTTTTCTTTTAGAAAGCACATTCAGTATAACTCAATGGAGACATCCTGTTTGACTGCATAGGCTGAAATTTAACCTACTATCTTTACCAAATCAATTACACTAACGTTTCTTTGAAAATGGCATAGCATTTCTGATACTCAATAGTTATATATTTTCTGAGTACTAAACAAGTAAACAAACCAGTTTATACATAATTATAAGAGTTATTTCTTCTATGGCTAGTGACATATGATCATTTAAACACTTGGGAGCTTCAAAATCTAGTCTTATTCCTAAAAATATAAAATTAAAAATTATCTGTTCCACATGCAAGCTCATCTATTTTTGGTGTTATCATCAGTAAATCAGGAAATCCAGCTTCCTCATTAAAAAATCAGTGTGATTCAAAATTTACAAGGTGTCAGTGATAGAAATCTAATGTTAGTAGTGTTTTTAAAAATGTAAACATAAAGGATGATAGCTTGGAGATCTAAGCACCTGGTTAGCAAATGTAAAGAGCCTGGTTTTATTCCTAGTACCACTTGTCATGCTGGCCTCAGAATGCAGGGCAGTGGACATTGTGGGGCACCCCTGTAATACCAAGGCTTGGGAGGCTGAAACAGGAGGATAACTGAGTCTGAGCTCTATACTAAACAAATAAATAAACAAACAAACAAATTGTTTTAAAAATAAATTTTAACAAAGTTTACCTTTTAAAAATCAAATTGTATTTTAATAGTTTAAAAGTTTTTGAAGCTAATCATTTAGTCACATTACATAAATTAAGATTTAATATGATAACATGTATTGAAGCACAGGTGTTCCTGAAATTACAGTGACAATATATCACAACAGAACATAGTAAATTGAGATTCTACCAGATCAAAATGAATTCTTTAAATGTCACATACAGAGCCGGGCATGATGGCACACACTTATAATCCCAGCACTTGGGAGGCTGAGGCAGGAGGATTGTTGTGAGTTGGAGACCAGCCTGGGCTACAAAAGTGAGCTCAAGACCTGCCTGAACTGTATAGCAAGACCCTGTCTCAAAAAGGCAAAAAAAAAAAAGTCACATACAGGGTTAGGAAGATAGCTCAATGGTCTAAGCACCTGCCTGGTAAGCGCAAGGACCTGAGTTTGATCCACAGTACCAGATGTCCTGCTTGTCAGCCCTCTGGGATATGCACACAACACATCTTCATCCCTCTTTCATTCTTTTCTCCCTCTCCTTCCTCTCTCTTCCCTCCATCTCTTGATCCCCTTTACACAGAGAAGGATCCATCTCCCTACTTCATATTATCTTTGAACTTACTTTTTTCTTATAATGTGGGTTTTCATATAAAAACAACATGGGATATTTAAGCTTGTAGGTATGATTCACTTAACATCATGGCATTAGGAACATGCATTTTCCTACAAATGACTTCAATTTCTCTCTCTGTGGTCGAATAGTACTCCACTGTGTGTAAATGACATTTTCCTTTATCCACTCAGCTCTCGATGGACTTAGGGGTCACCTCCAAGATTTAGCTATTATGGTTATTTAGCATTTATAAATATGAAAGACAAGAAAAACTTAAGATGACACACAGAATTAATGCAAAAAAAGTCATATTTGCATGCTTTACTCTTTTTAAAAAGCTGACTAAACTAATAATGTATAGTTGTTATTTCTCTACAATTATCATTAAGTTTATCATTGTGAGCTCTTCAGAAAGTGAGAAATCCAATGTGCATGAAAGTAAATCCAGAGATTTTATAAAGAAGCTAAAATATCTTATAGTCAAAATCATGAGGATGAAATGAACACACCTACATCAGTTACAGAATAATAGGGTGAAATATTCTACAAAGAAACTTCTTTTGCTTTTGCCAGTGCTCAGTGTCTGGATAGCTATAAGCAGACTTTCACTAAGGATGTTGCAGAAAACACTATACTCTGAAGTATAGATCTGGACAGACTGAAAGGTCACTTACAAATTCCATACACCGCAGAATTTTCTAAAATGTATAGGGATGGAAAGTGCTTATAGTGTATGTATCCAGAAAATATGATATGCTTATGCAGCTCTTTCATATCTTGTCAACTCGTGACTGCATTCACAACAACCACTGAACTCCTTAATAGGATCAAATAAGTCCAAAAGTAGCATGTAGAACGTGTTCAGGTATTAGTTAAATGGTTAATTTGATTTCTATCCATTCTCCGTGTGGAAAAAAAAAATTCTTAAGTGTCAGTTTGTGTCGCTAAACTGTATCAGCTTGCTAAATATAGGAAAAATAAAGTTTGAATATTTATGAAGCAAATGTCTATCACAGTAGACAAAACAGACAAAAACACATGGCTTTGGTTCTTCTCAGAAAAATTTGGAATTTTTATCCATGGAAAAATACTCAACAATTTTCTTTTAAATTTTCCCTAAAAACTACTGCATTAAAATATATTGATCATTTCATTATTAACTTTTTCTCAGAAGATTTTAGTGCAGAAGTTCATTTAGTACAAAGTATCAATCTAAATTCCAAAATAGCTTTATAAGTCCACACATATTTATTTTATTTCAATTAGATAATTATTTACTTGAATTAAACAACTGGGAAAACTAAAATCCTTTATCTTGTTTTATCTCATAATCAGTTTTCTCAATAAGTAAATTTCAGATTTGAATCATAAGGAAATGATACTCATTTTACTTGTTAATACTTGTATTAGACTTCTACACTGAAGACTATGGTACTTTGAAAAAGGAGATTGAAGAGGATATCAGACAATGGAAGGATATTCTTTACTCCTGGGTAAGAAGAACCGATAGAGCAAAAATGGTCATACTTCCAAAGCTTTTAGCCAGATGTAATGCAATTCCGATCAAGTTCCTTCCTATAGCATATCACACATAAATTAAAGAAAATAATCCAAAACTTGATTCAGAACCAGAAGAGACCTGGAAATACAAAAGCAATTCAAGGCAATAAGGACACCACACAGAACATCACAATCTCTGACATGGAACTACACTGTAAGGCTACAGAGATACTACCAAATTACCGAACACAGTGGGATGCTGGAGAAATAATTCTAGGGATCAGTGGAACAGATCAGAAGATGCAGAAACAATGCCAAACATACTTAGCCACCTTTTCTTTGATAAAAGTACCAAAAATATTCCCTGGAAGAAAGATGACCTCTTTAATAAATGTAGCATAAAAAATGGCTCTGCACATGCCAAAGATAAAAATTGAGCCGGGCGTGGTGGCGTACGCCTGTAATCCCAGCACTTGGGAGGCGGAGGCAGGAGGATCGGTGCGAGTTCGAGACCAGCCTGGGCTACAAAAGTGAGCTCAAGGCCAGCCTCAACTGCATAGTGAGACCCTGTCTCAAAAAGACAAAAAAAAAAAAATAAAAAAAAATAAAAATAAAAATAAAAATTGAATCCATATTTTTAGCCATATGCTAAATAAATTAAAAATGGTTGAGGGTCTAGGTATTAAAACAGAAACATTAAATATGTTGGAAGGTAGAATAGGGAAAACTTCTTTTTAAGGTACAGGGTCTACATGGTCTCACTGCACAGGTCAGACTCATAGTGATCCTTCTGTTTTTCAGTCTCCCAAGTGCTGGGATTACAGATGTGCAACAGCATGCCCAGTCTCAATCTCAGTCTCAGTGTGCCCCAGGGGCAGGGCTGGCACAGCAGGCCCAGTATCGAATTCCTGGTCCCTGCATCTACCCAAGCAGGTGCTCTCATCCACTGAACTTTCTGGCCAGCCCTAGAATAGGTAAAATTCTTGAGGACATTGGTGTAGGCAAAATATCTATGAATAAAACTAATAGCATAGGAACTACTACAAAGAACCAACAACTATGATCTCCTCTTATTAAAAAGCTTTTGCACAGCAAGAGAAACAACCAACAAAGTAGAGATAACACACAATGTGAGAAAAAAAAACAAACTTGTTTGCCACCTTTTCCTGAAAGGATTACTACTGAGAACATAAAAAGAACTCAGAAAAGTCAGATATCCCCAATTTAAAGACATATTCCAAAAATGTGCATCTGAGGTGAATACACAATTCTCAGATGAAGAACTATAAACAGCAAACAAATATATGAAAAAGTGTTCAGCATCATTGGCCATTTGAGAGATGCAAATTAACACAACAGTGAGATTTCTTTTCACCCCAGAAAGAATGACTGTCATCAAGAAGTCAACCAATAGCAAACCTAGAAAGGGCTGTGGGGAATAAGGAACCTTTCTGCCCTACTGGTAGGAGTATACAGTGGCACAACGGCTATGGAAATAAATGTGGAGATTCCTCAAAATCAAGGATTGGCAGTTCTATTTGACCCAACTTTTCCGCTTCAGGATATCTTCCCAGAAGAATTAAAAAGACATTGTACCATGGTGATATTTATAGCAGCACAATTTGTAACAGATGCCTCGTGGACGCATCCCAAGTGACCATCCACTGAGGAATGGATAAAAACTGTAGTCTTTTTATACAATGGAGGACTTTCTGTCATAAATTAGGATAAACTTTAGGGGACTTTTGTAGATAAAATGGATGTAACTCAAGACCATTACATAAGTGAAATCAACCTGACATACAGCGCAAACCCCACATAATCTCCTTTAAGGGGGAATCTGAACAAGCAAACAAGACCCAAAGTATACAACAGATATTGTAGAAGGGGAAGAAACTTCAAAAGGAATGAGAAACGGAGATGAGGAAACAGAGAAAGAATGAATAAAAAGCAAGAGTGTTTCTGTTCATCTGGTTGTGCTAGGTCACCAGGTTGTTTAACAGTGCCACTCGGGGTCATATAGAAGACTGGCAATAACATTTAAGGGATTGGGACTATGATTCTTTTTACTTTATCATTTTGCCATAAAAGGGGTTAAGGGCAGAGGTAAGCCATGTGGACTAGTTAGAACACTAAACAAATGTTCAAAAAGTCCTCTCCACCTCATGGAAAACTATTCATTTGTCTCAGTAATTCTCTTATTGCTGGGACAAATATTTGACACTGAAAATGAAGGAAAGAAAGGTTTATTTAGCTCATAGTTATTGGAGGTTTCAGTCCACATTTATCTGGCTGCAAGGCAGAGTGGCACATGGCAGAGGTCAACCTTTCATGGTGGTGGCAGAGAGCAAGAGAGTAAAGGGGGTAGCAGCAGCTCAGGCAGCTAGCTAGCCTCTCTTCCCTCCTTACATTGCACTGCAAATAGCTTACCCCAGGGCAGGTGCAACAACCATATCAACAGTCACAAACTCCAGGAGCTGCCCCATGATGGCATGAGCCTTTGGGGGACAGTCATACACAAACAATAGTACCATTTTTTACATATAATACCTTGAAGGAGGTAAGTGACTTGTGACGTTAAACAGTATATAGTGCAATGACACGTAAGCATCGAAGGTGCTCATGGCTTCAGGTAAAGCAAATTCCAAGTGACAAGCTTACTTTGTTGCAAGTCATTTAGATAGTGCCTAACAAACAACCAAACAAAATAGTCGATGTATTATAAAAAACTAGAAATTTGACTTTCATTTGTTGATGTTGTTTTGTTTTATTAACTGAATTGATTGTTCCTGATTTTTCAGCGTTGATTTATTCTTCACTGTTGTGTAGAAACATTCTTAATGTTGGCTATGGGCATTCGATGGCAAAACAAACAACAAAACTGAGAAGAGAAATGACTGCAGCACAGATTTTGAGAAACATATTTTCCTGCTCACTGATCTCTTTTTATCTCCTGCCCATATGTTTCTGTGTTGCAGCTTTATCTCTTCCACACTTACGGAATTCTTTGGCAGGGGAAATGAATTCTAATGAGACAGACTTGGTGATATTCCAGTAAGTTTTTCAGAAGTTCAGATGCCAAACATTGGACCTCACTGCTATGTGTTTGAAGGATTTAACCTGCACTTGTCAACTGACTATGGCTTTGTTTGTTTGATGTGCATGATTTTATGATGGAGTTTATAATGTGATTCAGGTTTGCTTTTACAATTTGAAGGACTTAGACCAAAACATGAGCTCAGTTTTCAGTTCACTGTATTTGGCTAAATGAAATATTTCACAATACAAAATAAGAGGGAAGTATGTGTCAGAAAAATACATTCTAAGATTACATTTCCATTACCATGTCACTATGAACGCCATAAAAATATGCTAGTACCATTAGTCCATTCACCGTCTCAATGATCATAAGACAAAATGTTACTTCATGGGAACATGGGACAGGGAAAAAAGGGGACAGGGTGGACACTAAGTGACCAAGATATACTTTTTATGTGTACCATTTCCCCAAAAAGTATTCAAATATTATGCATCACAAACATAGATTAGTAAAAAATAGACATAAAAGAAAAGAAAATAGATTCATCCAAACCAAAGTCTGGTGACTTTTATTAAGTTTATATTATACTTTTTTTTTTAATTAAGAAACTCACCCTTACAACACAGGGCAATTTTATTTTTATACAGTATCTAGAACACTTAAGCTGTCAATTAGGTGGTGAATGGCAGAACTACACCCCAGTTTATGCCATGAATTCATAGGGAATAGGTTCCAACAACTCAGGTTCCTTCCCATTGGTCCTCACAAAGTGTGCTTCTCTGGGAGAGGCAGGCTGGCGCTTCAGTTGAACCCAAGTACCTTTCTGTTTGGGTTCTTTCTTTTTCTGATCATTTTCCTTGACACGTTTCAGGAAGCTATCACGACTTTTTGAATGTTTAATATGCTCAATACGTACATTAATCCTCTTAGCAAGTATCTTGCCCTTAACTTGCTTGTTTACAACAATGCCAACAGCGTGCTGGGTAACATTGTAGACTCTTCCTGTTTTTCCATGGTAACATCTGTGAGGCATTCCTTTTTGCTATGTTTTCCAAGGGGAAGTTTCTCAAAATCTTCATTGTTCTTTGATATTTTGGAGGAGATGCCTAAAAATGTTCTCATAGTTAAATAGAACTATTATTTGGACAAATAACAAATATGTTGAGATAAATCACTGAAATTTACAATAATTTGTTCAACAGTCTTTCAAGATTATATAAATACTAATTCTTTTTCTTTTTTCCTTTTCTTTTTTGGTATAGGGTCTTGCTGTGCAGTTCAGACTCAGTGATCCTCCTGCTTCAGCCTCCCCAGTGCCAGGATTACAGGTGTTCACCCCCATGCTCAATTTAAAAGCCAACACAGTACAGCAGGGTATTCTGGGGCCAGCAGGGCATGCAATACCTGGGATGAAGCTCAGGTCCTTGGGCTTACCAGGAAGATGCTTAGACTGATGTGGTATCTCCCAGGCTCTCTAATTCTTAAAACATGATAGCTAGTATAAAGAACAACAAAAATCTAACTGCTGTACAGGTAATTCTAAAATCATTGACCTAAGCTGTCATGACAATTATGTGGCAAGATTCTAAGTTATTACTCAGGGTCAAAAGCTTATAAACACTCACAAAGTATTATTCTCAACTAAAATCTATAAAAACATTTGCTAAATAATGGTACTCTTCTATACAATGGTTCCAAAATTTGATAATAATTTTCACAATATCAAGTACAAAATTAATAAATTTCAAAGATTAATTCAATCTAAGAACACAAAATAGCAGTAAAAAATGAGAAATACAAAGAGAAAACAATATAAATAACAAAATTAGTATAAATAACACTGTGGTGTGAATGTGTCTTCTAAGGGTTCATGAATTAGAAAGCTAAAATGATATACTTAAAATCAAAAGTGAGGGAGAAGTTCAGAATATATCTGGACAAATCTAAAACAAAATGCTGAAACCAAAACTATGATCATAGTTATTTTAGAGAAACAACCTATATTTTTAGATGTGCTATTTTCTAGTGATTTTGCAAGAGGGTGGATGGAGACCTTTCTGTTGAGTGAAAAAAAGCTAGATGGACAAAAATAAATAAGGCATGTTGCCGGGCGTGGTGGCTCACGCCTGTAATCCCAGCACTCGGGAGGCTGAGGCAGGAGGATTGGTGCGAGTTCGAGACCAGCTTGGGCTACAAAAGTGAGCTCAAGGCCAGCCTGAACTGCATAGCGAGACCCTGTCTCAAAAAGACAAAAAAAAAATAAGGCATGTTTCCTTTTAGGGTCTGGTCTGTGGAATCTAAAAGTGGATTGAGAAGGGAGACAGTCATTAAACAAGAGAAAGAGAATAAGAAAGAAGGTGAGGAGGGTGGAGGGCAGATAATGGGGTGATGGCTATCGTACACACTGCAATGGCCCCCAAAGGTAAAGCTGTGGGGAGGGCAGGGCAAGCAAGGAAGATGAGGTGAAATGATCACAGAATGCTACGTGCACGTGCACACCTGCTGGAATGAAACCCACTAATGTGCATTAGTCAGTAAGACAATCGCAAAATGCTTCGAAAGAAAAGTCTAGCTGAGCATCATGGTGCTTACCAGGATCTCCAGCACTCTGGAAGGTGAGGGCACAAGGGTCACAATTTTGAGCACAGACTGGGCAGCTTACTTACTTAGCAAAACCCTGTCTCAAAATGAGGGGGTGGCAGTAAGGACGTAACTTAGTGCAAAGACTCCAGGATCAAACACGGAAAATAGGATGGAATGGAGTGGAGTGGAGTGGAGTGGAGTGGAGTGGAGTGAAAGAATAGCATGGAATGGAAAGGAATGGAATGAAATGGAACAGAATAGATAGAAATAAAAATAGGTCAACTGGGGAATTTTATTTTATTTAATCTTAAGATACACAATCAAAATTTACCAAATAATATAAACTCAAAAGATGGTAACATATATAACTGTTACCAAAGCCATTCTCTCAGAATAGTGCACACTTAATAAACAAAAGTTAAGATGATATAAGGATTTAGAGCCAGCTAAATAGCCCAGTGGATTAAAGCTCCTACACTTAGGTGCAGCATCCAGGAATTCAATCCCCAGGCCTGCTATGCCGGGCCCTGCTGTAGGGTGCTCTGAGAAGGCAATTGAGCCTGGTGTGGTGGTGCACACCTGTGATTCCAGCTCTTGGGAGGCTGTAAACAGGCAGCTCACCATGAGTCTGATCTACCAGTGAGAACCTGAACACTCTGTAGACACTTCCCTAAAAATAAAAAATAAAAAAATAATTAAAAAATTATGTGAGGATTTAAGAGTCAAGTCTTGTAAACCAGTGGAAACTAATGTTAAACTTTGTACACAGCATACTATTCTTTGCTATGCAGGTTCTTGTGCCACTGAGCTATTATCCTGGCCCCAACCATGCTACTCTTTGCAAAATGAAAATATACACAATTTTCGGGGAAATAATTTGAATGAAGTTCTATTGTGTACAGAAATCAAATAAGTTCAATGAGTGTGAACTTTCTATGCCATAGCGTGAAACCGAAACATCAGCAAAACAAAACAAAACAAAACAAAAGGCAAGAATACTGAGAGAGGAGATTGAGAGAGGTGGGAAGAGTGAGGGAAAGGAAAGGGGATTAAAAAAGAAGCAAGTTGTATTCCATACAAGTACTCACTCTTCAGGAAGAGCATGAACTACATGTGCCACAAACATATACTAATACAAAATGAATACATAATTATGTGTTTTAGTATGTACTTGTCTGCAAGCAGGTTCAGGGGCCGGAGGTTCGGTCCCTGGGCCTGCCATGCTGGTTGTACCCTCGGTATGCTCTGAGAAGGCAATTGAGACTGGGCATGATGGCGCATGGCTATAACCCCAGGAGCTCTTAGGAGGCTGTAAACAGGTGGATCACTATGAGTCTGATCTAGTAGTGAGACCCTGAACACCCTGTAGATCAGTGGTTCTCAACCTTTCTAATGCCATGACCGTGCAATACAGTTCCTCATGTTGCGGTGACCCCAAACCGAAACATCATTTTGGTGGCTACTTCAAAACTGTAATTTTGCTACAGTTATGATTCGGAATGTAAATACCTGATATGCATTATGTATTCTCATTGCTATAAATCAAACATAATTTAAACATAGTGATTAATCATAAGAACAATATTTAATTATATGTTGAGAAATACTTATTACTAATTCCAATAAATAGCATTTTGCCAAAGCACAGCATGGGTTTAAATATGCATTTTCCCACGGCATTAGGCGACCCCTGTGTTTTGGCCGTTTGACCCCCACTGGGGTTGCGACCAACAGGTTGAGAACCACTGCTGTAAATCTTTCCCTTTAATAAAAAAAGGAACTATAATGAACTATGCTTAATACTTAAATATAATACAACGTAGTGTGTATAATGTCTGACATTACTAGAGAATAAGACATTTGTAATTGTCTTAGTTACTTCCTTGGTAGACACATAGACCACTCCTCCTAGCAGCAGGCCAGCTATAAAGTAATTCACTGATGATTATCATGGCCGGAGGATCTGACCACCTTTCCAAAACCCCACCTATGAGCACAGAAGGCTTTAGGTCGTGTAGATACAGACTAAATCGTAAATTTTAAAACTATGAGAAAATAAAGAATGCCATATTATTATTATTATTATTATTATTATTATTATTATTATTATTATTATTTTGTAAGCCTAGTTTTTGCCTACCAGGAATAAACAGCTCAGTAGGTGTAGTGTGTCCCACTCCTGGTAGTTAAAAACATCTGTAAATTTCTGAAATCACTTATACAATGAGTCCTTACAAAAGTAAAAATAATAAGCAAATTAGAAAGAGAAGACAAAAACCTGAAGATTAACCCATACAGAGGTTAGTAACTGGTGGTTTTCTACTGTCATATTCCAGCTTTAATCTTAGAGTAACTCTACTAAAGAAACACACAGAGAACAAATGAGTCTGCAAATAAATAAACAAACATGTATCTGGTCAAAAAACTGGAGAAAGGCTTTTCCTCCTGAAGAGAGGAGGCATGCTGCATACCTCCTGTATCCCTCTGGAATCCATTGTAAGTCCTAAGCTCTTTTTAGAGATAAGGCATTTGAGGAGGTAATTATGATCGAGTGAGGTCTGAGGGGTGAGCCCCAAGGGCTAGCGCTGCTTTGCTTATACATGGGAGAAATGTCCAATCTTTCTTTCTCTACCTGTATACAGAGAGGTCAGATGAGGAGACACTCAGAATACAGTCTTAAACATTCTGGAAAAGAAGCCTTCATCATACACCCATCCTAGCAACATCATGGTCTTGTTTTTCCAGGATTCAGACCAGGGGGGAAATAAATTATGTACTTTCTGTCATCCAGTCTGTATGACATGGCTGATATGCTTAGTAGAGTAGCACAAGGTGGAGTTGCTTCTCGGCACATATTCTTTCCTTTGCTTCTCCTTTGTCTCTTCATACCCTGCCCAAGGTGGCTCAATGGCGCTGCATGTAGTGGTTCCTGTAAGGATACCAAGAACCTTGAGGAAGTGGGCAGTATTTCTGAAAAAAAAAAAATAGACTAAGAAAGTAAGATCTCTGTGCATGAAGTCCTCAGCATCTCCTTGACTCCTCTTTTGTGAGATTCTTAGGGATATCTCCAGTCATGTGGTGCCACGCTGAAGTTATTCGGGTGTTCCATGAGAAAAACCTGCCTTTGTAGGTAGTCTCTGGGCATCAGAGAGGGAGGGGAAAGAGAGCGCTCTAATTCTCTGTGTTAGCCAACATGTCTCAGTCTATGCCTGAGCTATGTACAAAGAAGATGGATCCATAGCAGCTTTGGCATTAAAATAAGCTCAAGAAATTGAGAGCAACTACTTATTGTATGCTCTGCAAAATAGAGTGCCTGCTAAGTCAAAGCCTAAACGATTTGTAAAAGAACCATAGTGTACACATATTGAAAAGAACCTGAGACAATCCAAATTAATCAACATCGAATTATCAAAAAGATTAATAACTGACATCAATCTTGAAATGTCCTAGATATTTGTATTATCAGACAAAAACTTTAACACATTTATTAAAGCTATATACCATACAGCAAATTAAAAAAATATATATTTCCAGGAATCAAACTCAGGACCTTTCACTTGCCAGGCAGGTACTTATGATGCTGAGCTGTTATAAGCACTCTTCCATAAATATGCTTAAAAGGGAAAGAAGAAATTTTCAAATAGAAAATACAAATACATTTTGGGTGTGGTATGCACGCCTGTAATTCTAAAACTTGTGGCAAATGTGGAGAAGGATCATAAGCAATTTCATGACTTAGTGAGAATCTGTCTCAAAATAAAAACATAAAAGAGGACTATATAATACCTCAGTGGAAACTGCCTATATTCTCCTTCTAATACCCAACAGAAGAAGGAAAATGTAACAAAATACCTGGAAGATATTTTTGCTGTAAACTATTTAGTTAGAGAACTTTAAGATAACTTAGAGAATCACTTTAAGGCTGCTACAATTGACAGTATACTGTTGTCAAAAGAAAATATATTAAGGTCAACAGAGCAGAATAGTCAAACCAAAAATAGACGCATGCACTTGTTCCTAGAAAAACAATATATTTATATGGAAATGTAGTTTGACCCTCATTTCACATCTCAAGTGAAATGAGAGAAAACAGTGGAATTTTAAGAGTTAAAGCAACAGGGTACAGGGATATAGCTCAGTGGCACAAGCGCTGCCTGGCATGCACAAAGTCCTGAGTTTTTTCCCAGTAAAAACACAAAACATATAAATAAGTAAATAAAATTAAAGTTAAAGTAACAATATTTCTGGAAGTCATAGAAAGAATATCTGTAAACTTGGGCAGATAAATATTCTTTATATGAAATATACACAGAATAGATACGTAGATATAATTTAAGATTTGGATTTTATTCAAGTTAGAGCATATCCTCTGTGGATTTCTTAACAAACATAAAACCTACCTAGGAATAGGAAAAATCTATAAATATTTATAGTCAGAATATATGAAAAACATCTAAACCTTAATATGTACAGAAATAACTAAATTTGAAAAACGTGTTTGCATAAAAAATATGACTTTAAAATTTACCCATTAAATAAACATCATTAATTGAAAAAGCAAATTTAGGCCATGCAAATTATGCCTATGTACCCAGTATAATAGCTAAGATTTGAAAAAACTGACAACACCAAGTAATGATGAAAACATCTGGCACCTAAGGTACTTATGTAATTATACTAATGAAAATTTAAATAATCCTATAACTATTTTGGTAAACTATTTGGTCAGGATATAAACTTAAATACACACTCATCATATGATCCAGCCATTTTACTTCTACACACTTAAACAAGATATGTAAAAAACATATATAAATCTTTGTAATAATTTTGTTATGACAATCCCAAAAACTTAATGAATCCACATGTCTCTTCAAATAGGAATAGACAATCAATTGTGGTACATCCCTTCAGTAGAATACCTATCAATGAAAGAACAGACTTTAGTTCATAAAATTATATGTATGAACATAAAAACATTCTGAATGATAAAAAGACAGAAAAAAAAAACCCTGCTGTATTGCTTAACTGCTTATGAATTCTCAGAAAGAACTTGAGTCATCCCGAATGAATCCATAAGCTTCTCTCATTCTGTGTTTTTAATAAATCTATGTATGCAAAAATTATTATAAAACAAATATAGCATGAATACTGAAGGGAACTCTATGCAGAGCAGCTCAGAGACCCTGACCCAGGAGACTAAACTCACACTGAGCAGCATGGTGTGCAACTGGGAAACAGCACTTGTCACAGAGCAGCTCAGTGAGTGACCAGGAAGGTTAAACTTGATTCAGAGCAGCTCACTGTGAGACCCAGGGGGCTAAACCCAGCACAGAGCAGCTAGGACAGTGACCCAGTGGTTGTGTTATAACTAATAGCACAACACGGCACAGAGTTGTTCAGCATGCCACTGAACAGGAGGGAGGAATTTGGTGGCATCGTCCTGGGAGGAGGGGGTGAGACCTACAGCTGAGACTGGTGACCTGAGGCATACTTCTGGCCCAGTGGAGCCCAGGTAGAGGCCCAGACCTACAGAAAAATCTTCACAGCATGGAAAGTGTAAGAGATAACATAGTCCAACTACTCCACTTTGAAGACTCTGGGACAGAGAACAGTGCCAAGTGGAAATCAATATGACAGTCTCCATAGAGAAGAGAAAAATCTTTTGACACAATGAAATAAGAATCTCTGACACAGAAGAGATTCCTAAAGAATTATGCATCACTGGTTCTGATTCCAGCGATGCAGAGAGGTTCTGATTCCAGGGATACAGCTTCCTACAATCAAACTTGACTGAAAAAGTAGCACAAACAGTCTGAACTTCAAACCAAAAATGATCAAATGACATAAAGAAAGTCACTATATACTGGTTAGGGGAAAAATTCAAGATGGGATAACAATAATAAATGTGCATGTACCAAATATAGGAGCATCCAAATATATCAGACAAATTTTAGTGGATATTAAAAATCTAATAACCAATAACACAATTTTGGTGGGTACCTTAACACTTGTTTATCTAAAAAAAGATAGATGAAGTAGACAAAAATTAGCAAAGAGGTAGTAGAACTGAACCAAACCTTTGAAGGAATGGGCTTAGTGGAAATATGCAGAGTGTTCTACCCAACAACATCTGGTTACACATTCTTTTCAGTTGCATAAGGGGAGTTCTCAAAAATAGGCCACATATGAGTCTATAGTTCATACTTAAGTGGTGCAAGAAAACGGAAATTATCCAAAGCATATTATCTGACCATGCAATGAAATTAGTAATAAATGTCAAAACAAATCACAAAGACTTACAAACACCAGCTGGCCAGAGAGCTCAGTAGACTGACCAGGATTTGATCCCCTGCCTGCCATGCTGGCCCAGCTCCCAGGGTCTGCTGAGATGGCAATTGAGACTGGTCATGGAGGCACATACCTATAATCCCAGTGCTTTGGGAGGCTGAAAACAGGAGGATTGCTACAGATCCGATCTACATAGTGAGAGTCTATAGATCCTGTATCCTATCCTAAATGAATTTTTTAAAAAAGATTTTTAAACATATGGCGAGATGAGACAGCTCAGCAGTGTATAGCACCTGCTTAGGCAAGCTTAGGCAAATGTGGGGACTACAGTTCAATAGCAGTTCAACCCCAGGACCACATGCTGTGCCAGTCCCACCCCCGGGACTGACTGAGCCAGCCACTAGAAAGAAAGAAAGAAAGATTAAATAACACAGTACTCAAGAACCAAAGGGTTACAGATGATGTCAAACAAGAAATTAGACAATATCTATAATCCAATGAAAATACAAACTCAGCTTACCAGAATTTGTGGAATGCAATGAAAGCAGTTCTTAGAGGAAAATTTATAGTGGTGAACTCACCCATTAGAGAAACAAAATAACCTGTAAATAACCTAATACTGTAACTTAGACTTTTAGAAATAGAACAAATCAAGCCCAATGTCCAAAGTTAAGAGAAAATTATGAGGATGAGAATGGAAGTTAGTGTAATAAGAAAAATAAAATAGTACAAAGAATTAATGAATCAAAAAATTGGTTCTTAGAAATATTAAACAAAATTGATAAACCCCCAGTCTACCTCATCATAAAGAGTAAAGAAAAATTTCAAATTCATGCAGTAAGGCATGTAAAGGGTAGAATTATTACAGACCGTGTGAAAATTCAGAAAAGCATCAATAGCTTTTTTTGAAAATCTTTACTCTGACAGGATTGAGTACACAGAAGAAATAGATTCCAAATAGGAACAAATTGACAAAATTGAATAAAATAATATAAAAACTAAGAATAATCCAATATCAGCCAATGAAATGGAAAATGTAATAAAAAACCTTGAAAACAAAGACAAGCCCGTGTCCTGATGGATTCATACCTGAATTCTACAAGAAAGTCAGAGAAGATTTAATTCCAATATTCCTCAAAGTCCTCAATGCAATTCAAAAGGAAGCAATACTCAACAAAATCATTTCTGGAGGCAAGTTTTATACTGACACCAAAACTGAGAAAGTCTCAACAAAAAAGAGAACTATAGGCCAGTCCTCCTTATGAAATAGATGCAAAACCTCAATAAAATCATAGCAATTAGAATATAGCAAATCATCTGGGAAAGTATATACCATGACCAGGAAGGGTTCACCCCAGGGATGCAACAATGGTTCAAAATGAACAAATTTATAAATGTAATGCACCATATCAATAGAGTCAAAACCAAAAGTCACATGATCATCTCAATAGATGCAGAAAAGGCTTTTTGATGAAATCTAGCACTTGTTTATAATCAAAGCCATACAAAAAACTGCAACAGATGAACTGTAACTTAATTCGGTAAAAGTCATCTATAACAAACCAGCAACCAACATCATTTTAAATGGAGAAAAATGAAAGCTTTTATTCTAAAGTCAGGAACAAGACAGGGACGTGCAGTATCACCATACCTATTCAATATAGTTCTAAAATAATTAGCTAGAGCCAATAGACAAGGGAGAGAAATAAAAGGAATAAGAATAGATAAGGAAGAATTTAAACTATCAGTATTTGCACAGAGCATGATATTTTACTTGGAACACCAAAAAAATTCCACGAAGAAGTTCCTAGAATTAATAAACAAATTCAGTAGCATTGCAAGTTACAAACTCAACACTCAAACATCAATAACATTCCTTTACAGAGGTATTCCTTCACAAATTCACTGAGATATAAATTAGAATAATAATACTCATCACAATAACATCCAAACAAACAAATAAACAGAAAACCTTAGGAATCTAACAAAGAAAGTGAACGATCTATATAATGAAAATTACAATACTCTGAAAAAATGAGATCAAAGAGGATTTCACAAAATGGAAAGATATTCCTTACTCCTGGAGAGAAAGAATCAACATTTTGAAAATGGCCATGAAATAAATCAGACCCATACGTGTATCTATCATATTTTCTCCCTAGTGTAAGAACCTAAAAAAATAAATAAAACCTGAGAGTTACAATAGATACAGCAACACAGAAAGATACTGAACATAAGTACTAAATCACAAGGATGAGGGAAAGGAGAAAGTTTAGGAAAAAATGAAGAAAAGCCTTTCAAGTTTATAGATAGAGTGGCTGGGATGATAATTTCCATCAGTTATTTTGAAAACAGCAGTTAACTTTGACTAACTTGTTTTTATTTATTTATTTTATTATTATTATTATTATTATTATTATTTTTTTTTTTTTTTTTTTTTGCAGGACAGGGGTTCGAACTCATGATCTTGCACTTGCCAGGCAGGCACTTGTGCCACTGAATGACCTCCCCACCCCTTAATAACTCGTTATGCTGATATCTGCAATTTAAACAACTACATCAAAGACAACAATGTGTCTTTAAAAACCATGGTTGAATATCTCTTATCTTAGACTTCTAAATAAGTACCATTACTATTGAATCTTCTTTATTACTGCACTCTCTTCAAAATAAATTCACAAAGTAAAAAAGTAATAAAGACAAGAACAATAATTAAGATTTATGAAAAGCAAGCACTATTAATCAACTTCTTGTTCAATCTTGCACAAGTATACTTGTTAATCTGAGCAACAGATCTGAAAAAAATACATAATGCAACAATCATTGTTAATTTGCTATTCTTGATTTCAAAATATGTAATGCATGTTTTGCTGTATGTCACCTGTTTCTGTTTTTGCATCTGCTGTCTTTGCTTTTGTTTATACTCTTCAAAATTAAATTCAGAAAAGAATACTGAAGACGTTGCTTTGTTTGATTCAAAAGTATATTAAAATCTATGGATATTAAAATATCAGTGTAATTATGTACCAAAAAAGGAAAATAGATCAGGAGAGTTAAAGTCCAGAAATGGCTCCAAGTAAATATGGGAAGTAATGAAGGTATCATGCAGTAGCAAAAGTGAAAGAACACACTTCACTAAATTCCATCCTTTAAGAACTGAATTAAAAATTGAAACTAGAATGTTCAAAAAGGAATAAAAGTTGTATATTTTCCTCTCAGATTAAGTGAAGTGAATTCTAAATCTGTAAACTATGTAGATAGTATAAATATACATAAATATATGCATTAATATAAGGCAATTAAATGTTCAAATTATACAGTCTTTACAATTATTCTAGCTAGAGTAACATTCCAATAATTATATCAATATTCAATGGGAAAATAAAATTTGACAGTCTAATAATAGAGCAATTAATGTATTTAGGATAAAGGCAAAATAAATAATAATAAATGATTTTAGACATTTTTATAGTTTATAAACTATATCCAGAGCATCTTTAGCACCTAAAATCAATATTTAAAAGAATTAAGAACAAAAACCTTTTAATTAACAAACATCTGTGAAAGCAATCTCCTAGGTCTTAAAGGTAATACCAGTACGTTAAGATAAAAATCTAATCTTTCCAGAAGTAATCCACAGGTTTTAAAAGCCATCAGTACAAGTATATATGGCATAGGCCAGAACTGAGAAATTATTGAAAACAATCTGAGAAATCATTTCCCATACAAATGAATGTCATATTTTCGCACATAGTTTCAGTCACACTTTGTACTTAAATTGAAGAAGACCCTGTTCATACCACATGCGTGGGTTTTGAAACTGTTGAGCACGGGTGCTAAGAGAACTGATGCTGACTTTATTGTCTGATGCTCTGACTCTAAGGGTTCACAGACCTCTTTCAGTGACCATCAAGCCAGAAAAGACCAGGGCAAAACTGGTCAGTAAAAGTAAATGCATTATAATTATTGCAAGAATCGGTACAAAGTCACCAGGAAAGGAGTGGGGTGCTCAGAGCCAGCCACTGCAGAGATCAAGTGGCCTTCCTATTTTAGAGCTTTGTGTCTTCATATCCTGCAGGACCCTCACTTGTTTCACAGGATATTGGACTTGTTGCCAGACATTAGGGCTTGTGTGCTGATGGGAGGAATTGGGCAGGAGTGGCAATCTGCACCAGGATGCACAGTGCTGCTTGCTCAGTAGCTGGTGTCAAACTTGAAACCTGTCAGCCTCAAACCAAACACCTCAGAGCCACAAAGAACCTACGTTTCTCACCCTCTACTCAAGGCCTAGATCTGTCTCTACAACTTACTCAAAAACTTATCTTCATTATAGAAAAGGGATGTGGAAGTTATAATTCTGTACACCAATAAAAGTTTTCATTGGGCCTTGCAAATTTATTTCTGTATGTACTTCTTTATTTTTATGGTACAAAAATTGCATTTTGATGCATTCCAGCCCAATAAAGCTAAAAAAAACCCCAAAACAAAACAACAACAACAACAACAAAAACCAAGGTCTCAGTAAGTTTCCAAGTGGGTCTCAGGTTTGTGATTTTCCTTCCTGAACAAATTTTTAAAACCTGTAGCATGGTAGTCTCCCTCACATTTTGCACTGTAATCAGCTATTTTGTTTCAAAAAAATAAAATGAAAAAAGAACATTTATCACATAGTAGGCTTACATAATTTGTTTTAACTAAAATTGGAGTCTTAAATATTTGCATATAAATTTCATTTTGTTTATCTATTTATTTGATATGGATCGCCCTACACAACTCAGACCCCTAGGGAGCCTCCTGTCTCAGAGCTCTCAGCACAGGGTTTACAGACATGCACCACCACTCCTGGTAGCAGGGCCAGCGCAGCCCACCCAGGGTCCCAGGGCATGTAGTACTAGGGATTGAACCTGGTCCTTGCTCTGGCCAGGCAGGCACTAAGGTCACTAAGTTATCTTTTCAGCCTTATTTTACTTTTATTTTGTAGTTTAAGATGATTTAGGTTAAATGTCATTGTTCCCAAAAATTCTCAAATGGATCTGTGTGTATAGCTAAGTTGAATAAATATTGTACAGATATCCTTTAATCTCTTTGCATCTGTTGGAACATCAACCATATTCTGTTTATTCTTGATCTCCCGTTCCCAGAGTGCACTGAGAGGAAAGCAGAATTCTATAAAAAATATCTGTTAACCAATAAGATGATTTTAGCTGCTTCTATAACACCTGAGTGGTACTACTAAAAGGTTTCCATTCAATAGTATATTTATTTTTATCACTTAATTTAAATTAAAAGTATAGCATTATATTTTTAATGTAGGATTTTATTTCATTTTAGTCTTTATTATGTAGGGTTTAAAAGAATGCTTTCTATATTTTTCATCAAGAAGAAAAACTAACATTCAGAAAAATAGTAAGCATCAAATAATAGGACAAGTGTCCTTGTAGAAAGTAAACAAAATAGTAATTTGAATTTGATTTCTAAGATCTTTCATAGAAATGAATATGACTCAAATCATTATATTCCACTTCTTGTAGAGTGAAGAATTTATTTTTAAATATTTATATTTCATTTTAAAATTGCTTGTATTCAAACTTTAATTAAATTTCTAATAGTCTCTGAGCCCTATAGCAAAAAAAAAAAAAAAAAAAAAAATTTAGATCCATAGCATTGCAAGTCACAACCATGGCACAGAAAAGAATAAAAAATCACTCAGTGCCAATGTCTACTGAAACTCCAACAAGACCCGCAGAGGCTGCTGTTAACCAATTGCCCTCAGTGTGGGAAAGTCCCATAAAGATACCCTCAAACTGAATCTTCTACAGCTATTTATTGCTAGAACTAGGAAGCAAAGATGATTGGGGAAAAAAGGGCATTTGGGTAGGAAGTCGTATAGGCAAGAGACTGACCCAGGAACAAATTAAATGATAAACTGGCATATGGCGATGATGGAGGCCAGAACACTTATTCCTTAAGATGATCCATTGTGGGTGTCTTTCTTTGTTTATTTGCTTGTTCCAAGATAAGAAGCAGTTCAGGTGAGCCCTGAACTCAATATGAAACACAGGCTGGGCTCACACTCATGGAGATCCTCCTACTTTTGCCATCTAAGGTCTGGGATTCCAAGCATGCACCACCAGGCCTGGTTTAGGCAATCCGTGTTGATCCTACTTAGACCTGTGGTCTTGAAAATTATCTTCTAATCTGTAGTTATAGATCTGGGGAGTGTAGCGGGTATTGTGGCTCCAAAAGTCTCTTACTGCTGCTTATTCATCTCATACATAACAGGCTAATTTTTTTTTTTTTGTCTTTTTTGAGACAGGGTCTTGCTATGCAGTTGAGGCTGGTCCTGAGCTCACTTTTGTAGCCCAGGCTGCTCTCAAACTCGCACCAATCCTCCTGCCTCAGCCTCCCGAGCGCTGGGATTACAGGCGTGCGCCACCACACCCGGCTTAACAGGCTAATTCTTTAAATTTTCTGGATTTCAAATTTCCTTTAAGAATATTAGAACATTTACACATTCCAACTAAGGATAGGAAGCACCATTAACCATCATTATTTGTTAATCCAAAAATAACGAGAAAAATAGCAGAAAATGAAGTCAGTCTATTTTTAGGAGCATAGCTTGACAAAAATTTACTGTAATATTTCTACCTCTATATTTTGCAGAAGACCTATGAGTATTTACATATCCTGGTACTGAAAGGCCAAATTATATGTAATTGTTCTACAGATTGCAAGAGTGCTTCTTAGTTTCTGGAGTGTACAACAAAGCAGGCTGACAGGGAGCCACTTTTGTCTCAAGGTTAATAAGAGGTCATTAATAACTTGCTAAATATAAACTATTATTTTCAATGATTTTTACTCTAAAAATATTCTAATAGTTATATTTTCACTACTTCCTATAGTGCTGAGCATTTAAGAATAGAATATGAAATAAAACGAAGAGGAAAACGCACATAGGTTTTGTCATTACTTATTACTATTTTAGAGTAAAATGTGTGAACATAAACACTTTTTTAAAAAAACTTTAATCTCCGAGAAGATAATATTCTCTAGATATCTAGGTACTTTCTTTGCTTTACTAGTTTGGCTTTAAGGCAAAGTTTTCACATGAACAGTTTTTTAATAGACCTTCCAGATATACAGCATCTTGTTAAAAATTCATGCTGGCCGGAATACAAGAAGGTCAGAAAATGCCTTTGAATTTATGCCATGGTCTTTTTGATAATTCATTCAGGTTTTAAAAGGGAAATTTCTCATTAAGCAAAGGAGCGAATGCTTATTAATTTAGATGCTTAAGTGAGGAACCTCACTAATTCAATTATTAAATATCAAAGACTATATGTTTTAATCCCTTGTCCTTGTTTATTGATTAATTGCCTTCAGCCAGTACAGATAAAAGCAAGAAGAAAAACTCAGTAACCCAGATATGTACTGATCTTTTCTGTAGCCTAATGCAAGACTCTTTTTTATAACCTTTTTCTTTGCAAAGGTATTAATGATGTCATCTAAAACCAGGATTGTTCTATAGGACATAGGTGTAGATTTTCCAAAACTCAAGAGAGAGGCTGTAATCACTTCGATGACAGGGAATGCAACATGCACAGTGGAGGAAATAACTGTAAGGGAAATAGCAGTGAACTCTACAACCACATGTATTATGATCACACCTAAAGTATTATAACATACTGTTCAGTGTTAACTGGGGACTAAAGATGGGGAAAAAGGGTAAATAGAAGGGCAAGAGGTTTTATTTATCAGAATGACAAATACTTAGTAAAGCAGTTTATAAACTCAAATTTCATAGAAAGATAAAATAGTCAAATAGAAATACAAAATTTACAAGTGTGGTTACCCATCTTTTTTTTGGTTGGTAGATTATATGTATTTTTGTGTTGTTTTATATGTTTGTTTTCATCTACTGCACAAATATAAGCAAAACAAGGATGCTACAGTTATACAGAGGATGAATATACATAGTATCTCTCAAGGAACACGACAAATAGGATTGAAAGATAGAGCAATCAGTGTCTAGTGTATAAGAATGTATAGAAATCCTGTCTGGAATCCATCAGGAAACATGTATGATCCAATGATCCAATTACCTGTTGAATAATTCTTGCCTCTCTTGGGTCACTAATTAACTAATATCAAATTCTTAAAGGAGAGGGATCAGCTGTTTATTTTGAATTGTATATTCACACCTTTTATGTGTTAAAATCTCCTTTTCTTTATAATCTTTCCATCTGGTTTACAAAGAAGAGAGAAATGGCTACAAGGAAAGGAAGAAGGTGCTGTTTTCCAAAGAAGGAATTTTGGATAGTTTTAATTATAATGAGCTTGCTACAATACAAGATTCCCAAGAATATTTTAACAGGTGCTGTTTCCTAAATTTCTTTGATATTGAAACCTTTCAGGGACTTGTTCATACTTTCAGAACATCCATGTGACAAATAACGTGTAAAGATGCTGCCTGTGGGAAGCTTTGCCTTAAGAGCACTGCCTGAGTGAATAGCCTATGTTGTTAGCTGAGGACAAGGTCTAAGATGAGCTCAAAGGGTTTTAGAAAACATGTCACCTGCTCGTGTTACATGTCTTGGATATTTGCTTTGGCATAAGTATAAGTGTACTGGAGAGTGAACTATTCCAAGTTTAAAATACTTTTTAAAGTATAAGAAGTAAAGAAAGTTTTCCTTTCAGCTAATACGTATCATCCATGTGTTTTAAATAGAGACCAAAAATACGGATAGAATTAATGACAGCTGTGCAAGCAAGAACAGCACAATCTGAGGTTTATGGAGAAGTCGCGTGTAATTCATGTTAAGCATTGTTTTTGCATTAGTTTATTTAATTATTGCAATGATTCAAGGAAGTTGCTTTATTACCAGTATTCTAGTCACACCGCTAATGAAACAGAACCTATAGAAAGGCTTCATTTTTGTAAGTAGTCATTTCATTTCAGTCAGTATGCTTTATCACCTGCTTATTTAAAAAACTATAAAACATGCATAGTTTGAGAGATGCAAAAGTTTTAAGTCCTTAAATCTTACTATTTTGTTTCATGTTATGGCAAAATCATAGTGCTTCACTGATAGCAACTTTGATTATTAAAGTAACAGAAAACACACCTCATCTGAGTATAATAATTGTTATGGCTTTTGGCATGTATTTTTCTTGCCCTGATTTATTAGCCTTTAAAAAGATGCAAAATTAAATATGTGCAACTGACACCTCAGTAAAGATTATGGTTAATTCATTTTATAATCACTTCTCAAGCATTTTATGAGCACTAGGTTACTTAAAATCTGATGTGGGATATAGATCTTCCTCTCGTTCAATTTGAATATAGTCAGGAGGTCCTGAACCATGGAAGGAACATTTATTTCCTGCTTGGTTTGCTAGGGCAATATTTATGCACAGTTATCTGTAGTTTGAAGAATCTTTGAAAGTAAATGCCAAAGGTTGTTTCACTTTCACAGCATGTCCACAGACTTCAAAAATAAACGGAAGCTATTAGGAAGTTATTTTCAACCATCTTGTAGTTCATTCATCCCAAGAAGGATGCACTTGCCTAAGGCCACACTTTCTAAAGCTAATTTTTTGACAGATTGATATATCCTAATAACTTAAAGCATTTTCACTACTATCAAATATAGTGTGTTCCTGGAAAGCACAAGGACCTGAGTTCAATCCCTGTTTTGTTTTGTTTTGTTTTGTTTTTTTTGTCTTTTTGAGATAGGGTCTTGCTATGCAGTTGAGGCTGGCCTTGAGCTCACTTTTGTAGCCCAGGCTGGTCTCGAACTCGCACCAATCCTCCTGCCTCAGCCTCCTGAGTGCTGGGATTACAGGCGTGAGCCACTACACCCAGCCTCAATACCTGTTTTGGCAAAAACAACAACAACAAAAAATTCAACATGGTGTGTTATAAGATGTACTTTTTACCTTTTCTATATATACATATTTTGCTCCTAACTAAAGTTCAGTAAAAATTGATTCATTTATGATCGAAAAATTAATGCTATATATTACAATTTTATAAGCCAGAAAATATAGTCTGAAGCCTCTCATAACCCCTGTGACTCTTTAAAAAAGAATTTAGAAGGAAACTGTTGGTAAGTGTTTAAATTGGTATATATTTACCAGTCTTCCATATTGGAAGATTACAAATGTCTTTTGGTAATCTCATTCCTGATATTAAGTTCTTTCATGATCTTAAATGAATTGTTTCCCCTGTGAACTTTCCTTAAATAAATGTTGAGAGAAAGCTCTGAGGAAACTCGTGCCATGCACACAGTCTCCAGCAAGCAGCCTACACTCTTGTCGTAAGAAGTCACCCTTCCTTTGGTTGAAACTTTCCATTTCTCTGAGAATTTTTATTTGAGCGAGTCTAACATTACATGTGAAGCATTTGAGTCTTGATTTGGGACTAGATGTTCACCCAGCAATAATTTTTTACAGTCCAGTGCATCACACTCAGACAAAAATGTATCAAAAGTCTCCTTTGAACAAAAGTCTTCCAAACATTTAAAGATTATTATCCCAAACAACTGCTACAGAATTTTCATATACATTTTGCAGGTTAATACTTTCTAGTGCATTGAACCATTTTTTAAAAAATCACAGTATTTCAGAATTGTTTTTTATCTTATTCATTCTTCTTGGAATGAACTTCCACTTAACATGACTTTTTAAAACATTGGCAAGGGCCCATGAGATGGTTCAGCAGACTAAGCACCTGCTTAGGCAAGTGCTAGGACCAGCATCTCTCCCTAGCGTCACTTGCAGAGCTGGCCCTGCCCCAGACACACTGAGCCAGTCACGGAGACCAGGCCTGGTGGTGCACACCTGTAATCTCAGTGCCGGGAGGCTGAAAACAGGAAGATCACTACGTTTTGATGTGCATAATGAAGCTCTATACTAAATGAATACATAACATAGGATTAATAATAGATTGTATGTTGTAAAAATTATAAACTTAAATGAATATAACAATAAAATTTGTCTAAAATAAACATGAAGAGTTTACAAATCAGTCATACAATAGTTCTCTCTACGCCCAAATCAAGAAACTTATATTCATATAATTAGAATTCTCAGTGTAGATGGGCATAGGCAATAAATAAAGGTTTAAAATTTCCAAATTTAGTTAAAATTATAGCACCACATTTCCAAGAAAAATGAACCTTTTGCACAAGAAATATGAATAAAATCATACCAACATGCACAAAACTGAAATTGTCCGAACTAATTATAAAGAAAAAAATCATTAAAGCATGCGCATAGAAAATATTAGCTATGGAAGAACTAAATTAAATAACATCTTATTCCACATTGAAAAGAAAAAAAAGAGCAAGTGGGTAAGAAACTAGACTTATTTATCCAAAGGAATGAAAAGAAAGATGTGTCCTTGAATTTTAGACATAGAAAACATAACTTTGAAAACTAAAAGTAAAATATTTTCCAGTTATGCCAACTCAAAATATTCTAATACCTCCAGGCATAGCATATAGAAAATAACCAAGACCATCATCCAGAAGACAAGAGAAGTTGCTGTATGGTCTTGGATAAAGATTAAAGAGCTCTCAAAATGGTAGTTATTCATGACTATTTAAAATACAATTATATTAGATAACCCCGTTTAAAAGGTCACTGAAGATTTCCACAAGACAGTATCAATCTTATGTAAAATTATGTACATATGTTCTCTCTCTGTATACAAATATATATATGCATGTATGTATATATAAATATGTGTGTACATACAAGACAAAGAACTAATATAAAGTCAATAGAAAATGAAACTACACTTTTTAAAATTTCTAATACTATGAAAAAATATCATGTCTTACAAGTAGATCATAAGTCAAACAGTGTAAGTCATAAAACAAAAATTAAAATTAAATATTCAGAAAATTGATTAAATATTAATAAATTAAAAATTAAATTAAATATTTCAA
>PVJA010007385.1:0-68738 GCA_004027025.1 Myocastor coypus | reverse complement strand
TTTTCCTAAGCAACATCAATAGGGAGGTGGGTCATGCCCACACACTGTACTCTGTAGAACGATTGTGAGGACAATATGCAATATGTCAACTTTCAAAAAAAGAAAGGGGAAAAGAAAAAGAAAAGTAATGTTGATTTAAAAATGTTAATGTTTAATTGTTTGAACAATCTTATATACCTATATATATTAATCTAAACTGATCTGATGATGAAAATATGTAATATAGCCATTGTTAAATTTAAACAATAAAAATATTAAATTAAAGTTAAATGAAATGAATCTCATGCCTGTACGTGACTCTAATTCACTTAGGTCAAAATATTTTCTTGATGAACTAAGAGAAAGTAGCTGAATATCTATCCCAACTATCATATATATGTGTATATATATATTTTTTCTCTCTCTTTCACACACGCACACATACACAAATGGTCCTTTATTTATGTCTCTCTTTTCTGCCTTGTTTTGTCAGAGATGGATGTTCTATTGCTATAAGAGAAGTTGCATTTGAAGAAGTCTTTAAAGGACCTTTTCATACTTGATGCCAGATCAAAGACTGTAGGTACTTAAATTTGAGAAGAAAGGTTTGTACTAATATTGATTAGACAATGTTTCATGCCTGCATCTTGTCCTCTGAATAACCACTAGGAAGACAATAATATGAATGCATTAATTATTGTAATTGTCATACTAGCCTGTTTTGAAACTGTTTCATTGCTATTTTATCTTTTTTTTTTTTTTTCATTAAAAAAAGCCGGGCATGGTGGTGCACGCCTGTAACCTTAGCACTCGGGAGGCTGAGGTAGGAGAATCGGTGTGAGTTTGAGACCAGCCTGGGCTACCAAAGTGAGCTCAAGGCCAGCCTGAACTGCATAGCGAGACCCCGTCTCAAAACGAAAAAAAAAAAAACTAAAGCAATGGTATAAAATTTCAAAAACAAAGAAAGGTTTGTGCTAACATTGACATTGTTTGAAACTAAACGACCATATCTTGTTAGAAATATTTTATTCTTTGAGGAAAAATCTGGAAGCTAATAGACTAAGGATGGATAAAAGGTGGCAAGAAATTTTTTCTTCCCCTCCTCATATAGTCATTTAAGTACAGCTTATGATTTTGCAACTACACTGAAGACAACAGATGATTAAAAATTGTATCGATTTCCTTGACAAAGCCTAGATCATTGGTTCTCATAGATAAGAGATAATGAAAGTGATACCTCAAACTCTTGGGGACCTTTTCTCAAACCATAAAGTTCTGTGCACATCTTTCCCTGTGTACCTGTCATCAGAACAGACTCTGATGTCCTACTATGCATGGAAAGGTCAATATTCCTTGAGGAATGACGTATATCATTGTCAGGGAGCATAGTAGTTAAGTCAAACTTAGTCATTCATGAACAATTTTCTTCCATCTTCACCCTTGCTAGGAATAGGGTGACAGGATACAAAATGTTTAGCTTAAAGTGCTATGTGTAGTCTAATCTTTCATGATGTTCTTATTTAAAACAAACACACACACACATACACACACAAGGCCAGAGAGATAGCTCAGGGGCATAAGCACCTACCTGGCATGTTCAAGGTCCTGAGTTTGACCTCTGGTATCCTCTCAAAAAAAGACTGTGTTGTTTATGCAAAATATAGAAATAGCAAAGAAGTATGCTTTTCTGTAATCATGGACAGCTATTTTCAAGTTCATAAAAATACATGAAACTGAGAATTGCTTCTAAAAATAGACAATTGATACCTATAGATTGATGTGTTATGTGTATATTTACTAGAGTAACATGTTACAATTATACAATTGTGTTTATAATGAACATATATAATTTCTGGTATTGTGATCCATTCTTGAATGGGACAGCCATCAGATCAGCGGAAAAGAATCTGAGATGGTATACAGAAATCAAGACAATAAGAGAAAAAAGACAGGAAGAAACCAGAAGAAAAACATTGCGAATTACATATGTAGTAAAGTGAAGTAGGTGTGCAAGTGTGCATCAAGGGCATCAGTATCAGTGCAAGACCTGAATGGTTATTTACACAAACTGCATCATCAGTATTCAGCAGACTTATAGGATACTTCCTGGCAGGAGCAAAGAGGAAGATTGCTTTTAACTAACTTAAAAGCCATGACTCCAAGGCTCACCTATTACAGTCTGAATAGCCTCTGCCATCATTTACAAAATCCGCTGGTACGTTTGGCTCTGCCTGGGGAGAAGAGCATGGGAGAGGAAGCCTCAGTTCACTAGTCGTGGAAAAGGAAAAAGTTTACATAGCTTTTCAAAATAAGCACTTTTCATGAATGACTGGGTTTTGTGATCAAGGAGTAGAAATGAATTAGAATTATCCAAATATTGAGATTCAATTGCCATAACATACTTCAGGGCATTATCATGGAATTGAGCACCAGGAGACAGATGAAGAATCTGACCCAGTGCCCTTATTCAGCAGTCCTCTGACTCCAATCTAATGAACACATACTTACAATTATTTCTCAAATAGTTTTCACCTAATTTTAAAGTGGATAATTTATACCACTTGTATAAAAATGCATTAAGTTTCATTAAAATATTCAGCATTAGTCGAACTTAGAGTAGAATATATTTCTTACAGTTTCACAGAGTCATACATATTTATAATATTAAAACTCTTCAGTGGCTTTAATAATAGGATCCCTATTCCATAGATCGGAATACTAATTTTAATATGCTCTCATAGTAAAAAGCTATGTGTGCGAGAAAATACATTTGCATGTTATACTTTCTAGATTTCATGCTAACATTTTAATTATACTTTCTTTTAATTAAACTCTCCTTATTAGCTGAAAGATTTTTATCTTATATTTTTTCTTTGTTAGTTAAACATAGATATTGAGAAATATATATCATATTCTGTTAAGGTGGCAAAAGATCTCCTTTTACTTCTCCAAAATATTCTCCATTATTTTGGCTTGCTTTTTAACTTAAGCCTTTGTCTGATAGATGTTTCTTTTAACAAAATTAACAGTGGAGGCAAGCCATCATACATGGATGTGCATTGCTAGACTCTTGCAGAAACTCAGAAAATAGAGACAACCGAAGTTGGAACAGCACATTGTCTTCCACAGTTTGGTCACCATGGAATGCTGTATGAAGAGACGAGTGAAATATTCATGATGCAGGATGGCACAGTGTGGGTGGAGATACTTCCTTATCACTTCACATGCTGAAAACTTGGCCTTCAGTGTGTCAAAGCGATGGGTCCTTGAGGACATGAAGCCTACTGGGATGTCATTGTGGACCCTTTCCTCTCACTGGTTTCCTTCCTGGAAATTCGAAGTATCTCTCTTGCATGTGATCATGCTATTCAATATTATCTATTCTAAGGGTCCTTGCTAGAGTCACTATGTTGTTCGGACTTTCAGCCTCCCAATCTGTGAATAGAATAAAACCATTTTCTTTAAAAACTGCCAGACTAATATATATATATATATATATATATATATATATATATATATATATATATATCTGTTATGGTTTATGTCTAGATGTCCCCCCCAAAGCCTTATGCAATCTTGAGGCAGGGACTTCTAGAGTATAAGACTTGACTCATGTTCCACTGGGATTATGTGTTTTAGTACTGATGGGGTTATTGGTAGGACTACAGCTGGGATTATGGGTGTGGTCTAAGGTGGATAGGCTGAGGTAGAGGGCCTGAATGTAATATAAAGAGAGACAGACTAACACTGTTGCTGTCTGCTGCCCTGGTTGGTCGGTTGCCTCTGTCATGATTGTTGCTGTTCCGTTGCCATGAACTGGATGCTCTCCACCCTGTTCCACTCAGCCTTGGGCCAGCCAAATATGGACTGAAACCTCCAGTAACTGTCATCTAAATAAACCTTTCCTTCCTTCATTTTGGGTGTCGGATATTTGTCCCAGCAATGAGAGCAGAGTAACTAAGATAGACTTTGGTCAGGAGTTAGGTCATTTCTGTGTCTAACCTGACAATGTGGGTTACAAGCTTTTGGGGATGGCTTACAGGAAGACATAGGAAAGGTTCAGAGTTGTTGCCTACAAGCAAAGCACTCGAAAAGCTTTGGCTGTTCTGAAGGGAAGATTTTGGTCAGAGCTTAGACCAGAAGACTGGCTTAAAGCCTGGGTATAAAGATGACTTATAGGAAAAGATAAAAAAATGTTTGGAGAGGTCCTGTACTTGTGGAGAGCTGGAAAAGCTTCAGCTGTTATGTAGGGAAGTTTCTGCTCAGATCTTAGACCAGAAGACTGACAGAAGGCCTGCCTGTAAAGACTAGGCTGAGGAAGTCTCTACTGGAAAAAAGGACAGCATTGGTCATTGGACTTCAGATGATTTGTGCTATGGATTGGCTGAAAATGTGTCGGAATTTTGCTTATGCTCTGAGACTTGGCCTAAGACTAAGATTAAGCATGGCAGACTGATTAATCTTTCAAGAGATATTTCAAAGCAGCAAACTATTGGGGTGGTGGCATGGGTGTTATTGGCAGCTTTTAGCCAGATTTATGTTGAAAATCAAGAGCAAAGAGCCAAGCAGGATGATTTAAAATATTGTGAGTTTGACCAGGAAGGAAACACCAGGAGAGCTGTGGACTTCAAAGATGGAGCTAAAAGGATCTCCATTGCTGGAAAGGAACCAAAGAATCAAAAGGATGGTCTGAGGATATCACAAGAAGTGGCAGCTCTGCACCCTTTTCAGCTTCAGAATTGCAAAGGAGAGAGGTTTTGCCTTGAGAAGAAAGCCACAAAGGCCCAAGTACCAGAATGGCGGCAGTGGCCAAACTAGGTTCCAAAATGGCGCCAGCCATTCGTTCCTCAGAATCAAGGTCAGAGTGTTCATCAGTCCAGGCACTCGGCCTCTACAATTAAGAGAGAAGGAAGCCTGGCTACTGCTCCAGGTGGCAGCAAACCTTGGAATGATCCATATAGCAGTTGTTTTAGGCCCATTGCGAATGCAGGAGTTCTGAGGTTAAGAAGGCTTCCATCTAGATTGCAAAAGGCCTGGGTGTGGGCTGAGGCAGAGAGCCTGAATGCAATATAGAGACAGAGAGACAGATTGCTGTTGTTGCTCTGCTGCCCTGGTTGGTCAGTTGCCTCTGTCACCTTTTTGTTTCTGTTACACCGCCATGAACTGCTGACTTCTGCATTGTGCTTCTCTGCCTTGAATACTGCTGAGTATGGACTGAAACCTCCAGTAACTGTGAGCTAAATAAATTTCCCTTCCTTCATTTTGGGTGTTGGGTATTTATCCCAGCAACGAGTAAAAAGTAACTAAGACAATATCATTACCACAAATACCTGTTTAATACACATGACTGTGGCCAAATGGAGTTGTCATCCACATCTACTTGCTTATCTTAAGACTGCAACTCTAAAGTGGTTGACACATAAGCCTTTCAAAATAAGGCAACTTGCACAATCATAAAAGTCCCATCATCCTAGGACATAAGAATCATTTTTATTACTTTTTATTGCATTTAATAAGAAATAACTATGAGACAGTTTCAAAGCACTTTAGTAGGATAACCATAATAATTAATATAATGCATATTGTCTTCATAGTATTTGTTCAGAGTACAAGATGCAGGCATAATAACTTCTCTAAATACTACTGGTACAAATAGTTCTTCTCACTGAGCTAAGAGAAAGTAGTCGCACACATAGTCTATTATTCCATAATAGTAGTGAACTATCAGCAGAACTGGCATTTTCAGAAGCTATTGACTTGAGCCTTTTACAGCTCAATATACTAATCTGGCTTGACTTTTCATACCTCGCCATTAAACTTTTCTGCTGGATGGTTAAGACCAAATTAAAGCAAAACCTATATAACAAAGCATGTAACTGTTGTATCTGACAAGGTCAGTCAAATCCCCTCAGGATTTACCTTGAAACAATGTACAGAGTTTTATAGAACTTTTAATCTTGTCTTCTAGAGGATTAACATCTCCAGTTTTCAGGTCAAAATACTGGAAAGAAGAAGGGCTACAAGACAGCCAATATTTTGACCCTGACCCTTCAAGATCAGTGAGGACTCAGGACATAAGACAACCTATGCTATAGCATCCAATAACTCAATGGTGTCCAAAATTTTCTGTTCAAGGAGATTTGGGGGCTACAGAGGAAAGTGACTGACAATGTGTAATGTGACTAAGGAGTGTAACCTAGAGAGAACACATTATCTGAGGCTTTCATAGAGAGCAACCTATTCAAGCAAAGGCCTTGACTCATCCAGACGCCTGACCCTGACAAAAGTTATGTAAGAATCATTGTTGCTGTGAGAAGTATATGCATTATAACACAGAGAAGCTTTTTCTGTAGCTCTCGCTTCAACATCTGGCTCATATTCTTACCTAAGAATGGAATGTGAAATTAAAATTATTCCTCTAATTCAACCCACCAACTAATTAATTTCTTATTATTCTTTTTTTTTTTTTTTTTTTTTTTTGAGACAGGGTCTCACTATGCAGTTCAGGCTGGCCTTGAGCTCACCTTTTGTAGCCCAGGCTGGTCTCGAACTCGCACTGATCCTCCTGCCTCAGCCTCCCAAGTGCTGGGATCACAGGCATGCACCACCACGCCTGGCAATTTCTTATTATTCTGATTTCTTAGGAATCCAACTTCAATGGCCTGAAGTATGACTGTGATAGATAGAAGTGGATGATAATGGCTATCACATGTGCAAAATACAATTTTTCTCTAGGCTTATCAGTCCTGATATCAAGTGCAAATTGACCAACTACCACCCCCACCTTTCAAAATCATCTTCATGGGACCTGAAATCAGTAGAAACTCTGCTACTCTAGAGTAATCTGTGTCAATGATTTGGGGACATAAAAGGGTTAAAGTTGATCTTTTCAAAAGACCAGCAGAACGCCAGCCAGTACTAGAGCACCTGCTTAGGCAGAGTTCAAGGACTGGGGTTTGCTCTCTGGCCATGGGGTGTGCTGAGGTAGTGATGGAGACTGGGTGCAGTGGCACACACCTGTAATTTCAGCACTTTGGGAGGCTGAAAACAGCAGTGCACTATGAGTCTGATCTATGTAGTGAGACCCTAAGTACAGAAAATAATAAAAAATTTTAAAGAGACCAGCAGAAATTGGCAATACAATTGTCAAAACTATTCTGCATATATGCCTAAATATATTTTTTCCTTCTTTTTCTTATCCCAGTTTTTCTTTCCCATTGGACAGTTTCTTTCCCTCTTATAGTATCTGTTATACATTTTAGACTTTCCTTGCTCTTTCATGTTTTCACATTAGTGAGATAAGATGATGTTTGCATATGCAGATCTGATTTATTTGATTTACCAATATGGTTTCTAGCTGCTTCCATTTATCTACAAAAGCTTTGACTATCTCTTTCTTTATAACTAACTCTCCATTCCGTAAAGATACCATCTTTTTTATTCATTCTTCAGCTAATGTCCATTTGGGTTGTTTCTAAGATTTAGCTGTCTGTTTTCTTTCTTTCTTTTTCCTATCACTATTTTATATTCTTCAAAATGCAGAAAAAAGAATTTTTTACAAAAATAAAAAGGTTAATAATGACTACTCTAAGGAGAGTTGAAGATGAATCAGAGGATTAACTTATGGAAAATCATTAATATAAGAGGATTCCTCTATTTCCACAAAAAGTAGGTTGCAAACCTTAGTGCCACCAGCTGGAATGGTTTTTGTAAACAGGTTCTAGTAAAATCTTGCATCTCAAATGACTTGGAAGGATAGACATGGGCTGCTGCAGTAATAACTATCAATCCTGTTAAGCAGAACTGCTCAAACAGGCTGACTGAAAAGCAGATTGTATCCATGGATTCCACTTGTTTACTTCATTGGATTAAGAAATGCCTCATAGTTTAGTAAATCATATTCTGGGGTATGCCATCATGGGTTTTTTTTTTTTTTTCTTTTTGAGATAGGGTCTCGCTATGCAGTTGAGGCTGGCCTTGAGCTCACTTTTGTAGCCCAGGCTGGTCTCGAACTCGCACCACTCCTCCTGCTTCAGCCTCCCAAGTGCTGGGATTACAGGCATGAGCCACCACGCCCGGCTTACTATGGGTCTTAACATGTAACCTTGGTGTTATAGTTTAGCTCAAGAACATTCTCCCAAGGGCTTCAGGTGCTTGGAGGCAAGGATTTTTGACAGCATAGGGGTGCTACAGCTGACTGGTTAAAAACATGGCCTGGTCCAAGTTAGATCATTGACAGGATAACCTGCAAGGATATACCCCCTCTGCAACTCCTTCCCTTGTCTCTTCTACAGTGACTTCCCATTTTCTATGATATGGGCTGCACCCTTCCCCGTGCCCCTCTGCCATACCACTGTTGAGCTTACTGAGCACAAACTGTAATTTCTGAAATATTCCCTTCCTCATTGTTTTGTGGCATTGTTCCCCTGCTCTGCTTCTTGGCCATCATGAACTAAATGCTTTTATTCTGTCAAGCATTTCCTCTGTAAAATTTCTGCCTTGGAGCTACCTGCTCATGAACTGAATACTCAAACCATAAGCCAAATTAAAACTTTCATTTTCTAAATTGTGGATGTTGGACACTGCTACATTGTCTTTCTGTCTGCATATAGGACACACTGCTGCAGCTGTCTGTCTTTCCTCTGACTGGCTATGCCACTGCATCAGACCACTGACCTCCCCCCTAACTCTTCTAGGCTAAGAGACAAAATATTCCTGGAGCTGTCAGCCTGAATGTAGAGACAATGTGTGTTGAAACTGTAATATCATCCACACTACCAAGACTATCTAATAGCTATGCTAATAAAGCCAATTAACATGCAGTTAGTTGTGCTAGTTATCCACCTTTTACTTATCCACTGTTGCGTAAAGATCACTACAGTGCCATTGTAATGTTCATTGTTGCAAATGGTCTTCCAAGATAGAGGAGATGTGTCTTTGGCTGGGGAGAGGGGGGAAGCTCTAACAGTGGCTCTGGTTGACTTTGAGAATCAGGAGCTTTTTGAAATATTTGACCTTAGTGGGATTTCAGACATGGGGTTTATGATAAAAGAAAGAGTCCATATAGCAAAGATTCTGTTTCCTTTTTTCCTTTGATTCTAATATGTGTTAGAGATACATAGTGAATATGTTCGCCAAGGGTGTTGGTACATAGCAGATCACATTTTGATCCCCTTTGCCTCATCCTACAGTCTCTTCTCTCTCCACTCCCATCCCCAGTACTTTTCACAACCCGGTGCAAAAGCGTGGCACTATCAAGCAGCACTTGAGGATCAAAATCACTCATGTCCATGGATGAGTCATGGATTTTAACTGTTCTGAGAAGGAGGAATCGGAGTCACAAAGGATCACAGCCCTCACCGAGCATTAACATCTAAGTGTGAATTCAGATATGCCACTTAGGAGCATGACAACATTTTGCTAGTTAATTCACTGCTTTGGTGACTGTTCTCATTCCTATAATCGTAAGAATAATTCTCATCTTCAAGCTGTCTGAGGACCCAGTAAAACAAGAAAGGAAAGATACCAAATGATTGACATAGCACCTGGCACCAACGTAAGTGACCAGCGAATACTTGCCTAATTAATTCCATTATACTGAAGATCTACTTGGCACAGAATAGATACCCTGATATGCCTTTCTTCCCCTTGATTATCATGTTGTCTTCAGAGGACACATTCTGAAGTAAAAGGCTAATAAGACTAAAATTTTCCTCATGGCCAAAGTGGAAAATGCAGGCACTCTGAAATCACCATTTGGCGTTTCTGTCACCTTAAGTAAATTAATCTATCTTGGTCTTTTTTTCTCATCTATAAAACAAGAGATAGGAATACTTTTTTCTCAGAATTGTATAATCTATATAAAGTATTTAACACAGTACTTGGCAGGCAGAGCTTTCTTTGCCTTGTTGTGGTACTTATTTATGCTGAATGAGGAGGGAAAAACACGGTGACCGTAGAAGTACAACACCAGTTTTAGAATGCATTGGATAATAAGATTATCAATTTGCTGTGGGTCTATTGTGGCATGTTACTGATCAAAAATTAAAATCTAGAGTTGGAGGAAAAGAAGATCAAAAAAAGATATATATGTCTCTAGAGAAAGTGATATTCTAGAGAGATACAGCCCTGTACTTTCAAATCTATTTTTAATCAGCTTTTCATAAAAAATAAGATAACACACACATTCCATCGTGACTGTAGATTTCTGTGACAGTATATGTTGTTTTCAGTGATCGAGTGGAATTGTCAAGTTACCCAATGGTAAGAATGAGGCGGAAGTGCTCAGACTTTGGGATATTGGCCAAGGAGTAGGCAAACCAGTCCATTTCCTAATTTCCCAGATTAAAATATTGTTGTTGTCACTGATATTTCTCATGCAAATGTGTGGGAATAAAACAATTATCTTTGGCTGGATTTGGTCAACACAGAGATTATATTCAAACTCAAAACCCATTGATCCGTCTTAATGTACTTCAGAAATAAACTAGACTCTGTGATTTCTCGTAAGCCAATTTCACTTCAGTCCAATTTGGCAAACTAATGGACACATAAAATATTCTCCCCTAGGAAAGAAAAGTAGCAAAAAGCTTTCAGAAACCATATGGAAGGAAATCTTTATGACTATATTAAATCTAGTTCTATTAAAGAAAGTCCTTGCAGTTACTCAAAGATGTGTGTGCAAAAACTCACACTGCTTTTTTTTTTTTTTTTTCTGATAATTATTCTCTAATTAAGCCAGATCCTTTTTTTAGGAGAAAAGTGTTGAAAACATAGAAAAACTCCTTTAATTCTTCCCTCTGTTTCAAATTAGTTTGCACATGTCCTTCTCCAAATAGATTGAGAGCTGGACTTTCTAACGTTCTTGTTACTCACATATTTCTTGAGAATTTAACAGTTATACAATTTGCAATGGCAAAAATGAATGTCATTCCTTACTAATATTTAATTCATATTTAGATCCCTTAAATTTCTCTGCTATTCTGGGCAAAAAGAAAAAAATTAAATAAAATCTCTATTTAATTATCTATCTATCTAATCTATCGTCTATCTACCTTTGTCTATTACAAAATGAATTTTCGTATAATGACAATCTCAATATATTGTTGTATTATGAAGTTAATATTATTTGCTTTAAATAAGAATTTAAAATTATAGAGGCCAAAGTAGTTATGTTTTGTCACGTAAGAAGTGACAAAATTTAGGACTTAGAATAAAATATTTGACATCAGTAGGCTGGGAACTGAGTGAAGAGGGTTCTAGAGAAAGGAATCATTGCAAAGAAAAGCAAATGGCTGCTGTCGCTTGAATAGGAGAGATGGATACGTGACGTTGGATGGGAATTGGCCACTTTGAGGTGACAAAATATCATGAATTCACTAGTATAAGACCCATCCTCGTTTGCTTATAAAATCTTCAGTAAGACTTTTTTCTGGTGTACTTGAATATGCATGAAATATACTTCATACATGTTAATATTTGACATGTTCAAGACATGTTAATATTTGACATGTAAATGAGAATTGCTAGGCAGATAAGGAAAATGATACCCATGTTGAAATAAAACATTGTAAGTTATGAAAAAAATGCAAGCTGTTTGGGAAGATAGCTGTAATCTCCCGGGAATGATAAGAAATTGACTACAATAATACATTCAGGAATACACTGAATGCTTTGTACGGCCAGCAAAGAAACATTACTTTGTCTTGTGAACCATAGAAGAAGCAGTTATAGTCTTTCAAAAGGGAACAAATATATCCGAATCTGTTTTGGTTATTGGAAAAAAAATGTTCTTGGAGAAAAGATGGATGAAGAAGAACCAGAAACTTCTTAGAAAAAATGCTACAGTAACCTAGATAGCCTGTAATTGAACAGGAGTTGTGACACTCTCTTAATTTTAAATAAAGTAAAAGATTACTAAGAATAGAGGATTGGTAAGAACAGGTGAATAACTGGACGTGCAGATTTGGCAAAGAGTTGCAGAGATTATAACTTGCTTGGTTGATAGGTCCTGCACAGATGCCAGCAAAAGAGTTTGCATATGGTGAGCAGTGAGTGAAGTCTCCGTCATGCAGTCAGTGCATGCTGTTCAGGCTAACGTTCATGCACTACTCTTAATCATGCACCACAGATGCATGCTGGGTAAATGCAGTGGCTCACACCTGCAATTGCAGGCTCACAAGACTGAGGCAGCTGCCAGAACTACATTGAGAGGCCCTGACTGAAAAATAAATAAATAAATAAATAAATAAATAAATAAATAAATAAACATTCTGACCAAAATTTATGCTTAGAATATCTCATTTATAAATCAAGATATTGAGTACAAGTGAAAGAGTAGCCTTCTGAATTAGAAATATTTTATTTTCTAAGAATAGGAAAACCAAATCACTACATAAAAATAAAATTAAAAGAAAACTAAATTAACAATCAGGAAAAAGTGTAATTCATTTTAGTTAAAAATGGACTTAAAAAGCTTTAATGATATGACTGCAATGTTACTTCTATATTGTGTTCGAAATATTTGTACTTTGTTTACTTTCATACACTTATGGCATCCTATATTTTATTTTTGAATGTGAAATAAAAATTATCATTATTATAAATATAAATTATGGGTGGCTCCTTATTTTTGTTTGTTAGACAAGGTCATACTAATTTGCCCAGGATGGACTCAAATTTATGATCCTCTGTCCTCAGCTTCCCAGTGTGTTGAGATTACTGACAGGCACTAATATGTTTATCTAATTGCGTACAGTAACCCATGATCATTCTGAGTCATAAAAGATTCTGCTCTTTTTCATAAAAATTTAGTAGCACTCTAGTTGGTTTTAGTCCTGAAGTGAATCACAATTACTTATTTCCTATTATTTAAAACTAAGGTGAAACCTTGTTCCATATTTCTGGATGAATCACTTGAAAGAAAAATACTATTCTGAATTTTAGAGTACTAGTATTACTGTAAAACAATTCATCCTCCCATCATGGACAAGAGAGTCTGCTTTGGGACAATTGTTCAGCCACAATCAGTTGTAAAAACACTATAGGCTGCAAAAGCCACCATCTGGTGTTCTTGCATATGTGCATGTGCGTGCTCGTGTGTGTGTGTGTGTGTGTGTGTGTGTGTGTGTGTGTGTGTGCACGCATGTGCACGTGTATTTTAAGGTACCAGGCACACAATATATACTAAATAATTAATCAGTTTTTTAAAATTATTAGTCTCCAGACTTTGTCCCTTACCCTTTTAAGAATATGAAAAGTAACACACCTATCCTCAGATTCTCAACTTGGATTTAGTTTGTAATAAGCAAATACCCTCAGGCAAATGTCCATGTGATTTCTAAAAAATACTTTTACTTGTCGCTGTCTCATAAGATCAAAATTCCACATTTTAAATGCACTATTTTTAAAATGTCCTTGTCCATATATTCCAAATACTACAATCAGAAATTCTGGGGTGTTTTTAGAGTTGAGATGGCTTTCTGCCATTGCTATTCTTTCCCTTACAGCTCTCCTGGAAGCCATATTCTAAAACTTGAATTTACTGAACCCACTGACTTTTATTGTGTTAACATGTGTCATAAACACATACGTCATTTATTCCTCACCTTCAGTTTTGTTTCCTGCTTTTTACCACAGTCAAGAATAGGAGCAAATGTTCCTACTTGTACCCACAGGTTTAACAGAGAGCAAACACTGAAAAATAGCCTGTTCAGACCATATCAGCTTATAAGAAGACCCACAGTTATAGAAGCATTTTAGAAGGATGATCTTAACTGGATCTCAAAGTCCACAGTATTCTGAATGTTCTCTGTTCTCTTCATGAGCTTTTACTCAGCTGTCCTCATGCTAGCACGACACACAGGAGCCAACTGATGGCTCTTAGTGGATGTGTATGATCTGATTACTTCTTCATGTATTTAATTTTATCCAGTGGTGATATGAATACACACATAAATAATGACTAGAAATATTTCCCAAGTATATTGATACTAATTTCCTATTGAATAAAAGCATAGTTGTTTAAGCTTAATCTTAACTAAAAACTTTATTGGATATCTTCCAAGATGCATTTGCTATTAGTATCTCTTTTAATAAAGCAGTCTGTAACTATCTAGAGGGACTGATATCAGTCCTACTAGCAATAAACTCTTGGGTAATATCCATCCTTACTATCTTCAAATGTCTACCAAAGACCTGGGAGAATGAAATAGTAAAAACCTAATATGATCTCTATGAAAGAAATAGCTAGGTTGATGAATCTGTGGCTGAAAAGCCAAGGATCCCATATGGGATAGGGTCTAGCAAGCAGGAATGTGGGGAGGGAGAGTGGATGTAACAGAGAAAGTAAGAGTATAAAGTTGGCAAGAGTGGAGAATATATTACTAATAAAACACATTTCCCAGCAAATTTTGTAGTCTGAGTAGACTATAAATAATGTGTGATCACAGAAATTCTCAGAGAGTGAACCTATAGCTTGTAAGTAGAAGTGTGGTGGAGGGGGAGGAGAAGTTTTAAGTCAAATGATTCAGTTCTGTAACCAAGAATTATCATGACCTTGGAAGGACAACCAGGCTTGGAGCCGCAACCTTCTCAGCTCTACCTTAAGGGTTTAAGGGTTCTCGAAGATACTTCCTAGTGCAAATATTTTATGATGTCATCTTCCTGAATCTGCTGCTGAGAATGGGGCATCAAGAGAGTTTAAGAAAAGGTTAAATGCAGATGGTCCCTCAGCAATCTGGAAGGATTTAAGAGGGGCATCAGGATCCTTCTTCATTTTTGGACCTGCGATGATACTTGCATAAATCTTGAAGCACTGCAGCCTTTGTCTGGGAGCAAATGATACTGGCAGATGTGTTGCTAAAAGACCACCTTGGTTCTAAATTTTCTCACAACAGAGTTTTGGTCTTTCTCTAGGTCATCAATATATAAATAGTATCCTATCTTTGGCTCTAAGTTATTGTTTATTTTGTCATCCAGGATCTTTTCCCAAGAATAAATGTGTATATCTTAGAGTTAGGACTTTAGTTTTAAGGAGCATCTGGGTGGTTTGGGAGCTACTAATTTAATATGTGGTTGGCAGGTTTGAAGTCCTCAGGGTAACCCAGTCCTTTATACAATACACCAACTATATCAATGAGTGATAAGTTCATGAGAAAAATAGACCATTTTATAGAAAATAGGTTAATAACTGTAATAACTTTAATAAGGTTTAGTGAGCTAATTAAATTGATTTTACCTTATTTATCCATTTCCCATTTTGAATAGCAAAGTAATATCTGTTGCTAAAGAGGAAATGCATATATGTGCTTTTTAGAGATTATCATGCTTGATTTAGTCTTTTCAGTCTGCCCTGTCAATTATAACGAATTTATGCATAAAACCAAGACAAACCAGGACAATGTAAGACTCATAGAAGAGCAGAGATGTGTGGGGATGGAAGGAAGAGGCCAAAGCCCGAAAGCCACAGATTCTAAAATAATAGTTTGCTAAATTGTATTTTCTGAAGCAAAAGATAACAGCATACAGAATCAGGCAAAATGATAAGTATGTCTAGTGATTTATAGGTATATTCAGACAAGGTCATAAAAATGTACTTCATAGTTAATCAGGTAAGGTGCTAATGGAAAAATAAAATGCCAATAGAAAATATTATTTAGAAGATCTAGAATTCATGATTGTCATTGTTAGTGGCAACAAGTACATGATTAGAAAAGAGATTTTAAAATAGGGATAAGGATATTCAAAAAGTGAGAAGAAAATACTCTCTATTTGGAAATGTAGCATGTGATATTTTAGTTATGATTTTGGCAGAAATGAGATGATGCAAGAGGGCTAATTGCAGAGTTTAATGAACTCCTGTGCCATTTTGTTTTGTTGTTTCATTTTGTTTTATTTGTAACCAAGTAGAATGCTAAAGAAATCAGCAAGAGGTATACCACTAAGCCATGGACCCTCCTACCAAGGAGCACTGAAAGTAGGGAGCATTTTTCTGGGATCTGGGATGTGTGAGAAGGAAGACCATTGTAGGCAGAAGCTGTGCTCTTCTAAGTAGTGAGCGACAGAGGTAAGGACTAGTTCAGGCCTTGTTGTCCGGAGCTCCCACTGGCTCAGTGGTAAGTGAGCCTCTCAAGCTGTCTGTGCAGATCTTCCTCCTCATCACAGGGAATAGGGACAAGGAGAGAGGGACTACAGGAACTATCCAGCCCATCTGACTAAGCAAAAGGAAAACAATGTAAATACAGAAGCCATTTTGAAAGACTGAATCCACTTCAGGACAGGTGTTATGGCTTATGTCTAGTTGTCCCCCCAAAGCCTCATGGAGTCATTGGGCGGGGACTTCTAGAGTTTGAGACTTGATCCATGATCCCCGGGATTATAGGTTTTAGTACTGATGGGATTATGGGTGGAAGTACTTCTGGGATTATGGGTGTTGCCTAGGGCAGGGGCTAAGGCGGAGAGCCTGAATGTAATATAAAGAGAGACAGAGAGACAGACTGGAGCTCTAGCTGTTGCTGCTGCTCTGCTGCCCTGATTGACTGGCTGCCTCTGCTGCCATTTTGCTGCTGTTCTGCCGCCATGAACTGGATGCTCTCTGCTCTGTTCCTCTCAGCCTTGGGCCAGCCGAACATGGACTGAAACCTCCAGTAACTGTGAGCTAAATAAACCTTTCCTTCCTTCATTTCGAGTGTCGGGTATTTGTCTTGGCAACGATTAAAAAGTAACTAATACAACAGCTGTGAGAAAACATATCCCAAGTTACACATTCCCAAACAAAGCTTTTCTAATAAACATTATTATTATTATTATTATTATTATTGTTGTTGTTGTTGTTGTTGTTGTTGTTGTTATATTTACTACAGGGTCTGCAAGGTCTACAGGGTTTCACTATAAAGATTGGATTCATAGTGATTCTCCCATTTTCATCCTCCCAAGTGCTGGGAATACAGGTGCACACCACCACACCTTTTCTCAATAGTCCTCTCAGCATGCCTTGGAGGTGGGGTTGGCATGGCACATTAGGGATTAAACCCTGGCCTCTGTACTCTGCCTAGGTAAGCACTTTAGTCCACAGAGCTACCTGACCAGCCCTTCTAATAAATATTATTAAAATATTATCATTCAAACATTTAAGCTATGTAAAGAATTTATATTCTGGGCAAGACTTAGTAGTTATATTCGAGACAAAGCTTTCTAGCCTAACAGAATCAGCCAGATGAATCCCAGATTTATTCTGAGTTAGTCAGTGTATGGAATGAAAGAGATGCCAACTAACTATTGAGTTGTTTGTGATCTACACAGGCCAACAAATAGAGCTGCAACTGAGCACCAGCTGAGTGCTGCAGAGGGAAGACTGCACCTGCGTGTGCTGATCCATTCTGCCCATTGCTTGCTTGAGCACACTCAGTAATTTCTTCACCAAGTGTCATTATGACCTTGGAAGGACGACCAGGCTTGGAGCTGCAACCTTCTCAGTTCTATCTTGAAGGTTTGCGGGTTCTCAAAGATACTTCCTATGCAAATATTTTATGATGTCATCCTCCTGAATCTGCTGCTGAGAATGGGACATCAAGAGACTTTAAGAAGAGGTTAAATGCAGATGGTCCACTCAGCAATCTGGAAGGATTTAGGAGGGGCATCAGGATCCTTCATTTTTGGACCTGTGATGATACTTGCATCTCTCTCTATTTCCATAAATCTTGAAGCACTGCAGCCTTTGTCTATACATTTTTTAGAATCACTTATGTATGTGTATATGTATGTGTGTGTATGTATTTGGTACATGGTCTTGCTATGCAGCTCAGACAAAAGTTTCTTATGCATATTACCAACTCGAGTACTCAAAATACCATGAAGAAATGTTCTCAGGGTTGAAAATTAATAAAGCTAAGATGGTTTTCCACTTCATCAAATGCATTCTGTAAAAACTTGCATGTTTCTCTTTAATACATGACAGTGAAGAGTACAATGATCAGTTACACTGTTCAGTGCCTTGGGCTGATTTATTTACGATGCCAGCACTTATACCCCACGTTTGTACATCATCAGTGCAAATGTATACATAGTGAAAAAAAAAAAGTCAGTAACATTTTACAATTATTATGAGAAACAACTTGAATGTCCTGGAATCTTTCAAGGTTTATGAGGATGCTCAGGGAATTTTAAATCCCACTGTGAGGACAGCTATTTAACTAATGAGCAATGCTTTCAACTTGTAAGGAGGACATCCTCATACCCAACCATAAATTCAACTGTATTGAATCCTGAAGCGATCACTCTAGAGATATAACATTCTTATTTGTCAGTGGCAAGAAATTCTTATGCAAAGCAGCTTATAGAGTAGTATGCAGCAATGTCGTGCTATTAATAACAAAAACATGTGTGTGCATCACAAATCACGAACATCAAAAATAAGCTGAAAGTATTCATTCGAATGTACCTTGTGGTAAGCACTGAAGTAAGAGAAAGCCGGACTTTCTTTTCTTTTTTAATTTCCCTTATAGGAAATCCAAAGCTTAAACACTTCTTCAGTACCAAGTGTTTTAACACAAGAGCAGCAATATCCTGTCCTCTCCAGTGTGCTCTGTGTGTGTTCATGTGTGTGGGTATAATTGTGCGCATAACCTTTATTCAAAAGCAACCACATTCGTATTATTGCTGATCTGCTTAAAAAAAACTAAATCTGAATTGTAAATGGAGCCTTTAAAAACAGATTTAAAAATATCCCTATTTCTGTTTGTTTTGTGGCAGTTGGCACATCAAGAACTCAGGTGCATTCAGTTTCCTTACTTGATTCTGATAGTTGTGCTCTCCGATGGCTGCTAGTATTCTGCGCCCTGCTCCATCGGAGCGAGAGCAGGCTCCTCCAACTCCCCATTGCTTCAGCAGCCTCCCCCTTTCTTTATGCAACAGTCATGAATTTTCCTTTGATCAACAAAAGCTAACCTCTCATTATATGTAATTAAATTTTATTGAAACTCTGCTTTATCTGACATTTTCTTACTTTGTCTCCTCTCCCTCTTTTCCTCCCCCTGTTCAATTATATACACATAAAATTACATCTATAATTATATAATGTGCTATCATATATAACCTCAGCCAATTCCTTACGACTATTATGAGTCAGGGAATTATTTCTGTAATTAGGAACATTAAGCATTATTCATTATCTAGTAAGTTCTAGTATGAACACTAAATTAATATATCTTTCTCACTCCCACCGTTCTCTCATTTCTTACCTGGTAGTTTCGATAGGTATAATCTGGGATTTTTAGTGAGATTTTTTTGTGTGAAATTATAATTTTTAATAGTCTGTTTAAGTACTTTACTCAAAGGACTATTTGCGATATAATATTATGTAAATATATGTTTATGTTTAGAGGGTCCATTTTCTACAAAATTTATTTCTATGTCTTTCTTTATAATTTGAAAGTTTCCCAGACTGGTTTGTTATTTATTTTCCCATACAATCTCTCAACAGACCTCTGACATTAGTTTTATGGAAAAAAAATTTTTTTTCATCTTTACCATTTTACAACTATGGAGCTATTAACCTATTCTTTGAACATTTAATATTGAACAAAAGTTTGAATCTATCACTGGCATTTTTTGTACATAACATGATTTATTTCATGAATTCTTATAGGACTCTATTTTGACATTTTGCAGGGCTGCCAGAGTTTGTTATTTCATCTCTTCCCTTTCCCTGACAAATATTTTAGAACTGTCCTCTAACACGAACTGAAGGAGGTAACTTTTGATTTCTGCTCAGTGATCCAGAAATCTGAGGTCCCCTAAAGCTGAGCTTCTTCAGTCCCAGAAAGGAAGTGTTGACCATGTACTTTTATCTCTAGGTCTGGTGAAACATTTGACACAAGTAGAAATTATGTGACTGTAGTTTTCTATTTAGTCTAACCTAATCCAGATGTTAAATATTCAGGCTCCTTTCCATTAGTACAAAGTAAAGAACTGTATCTAGAATTATCTAGAAAAGGCAAAGAATAACCACATCTCTCCCAGAATTACTAGTTGATATGATGCTATTTGCTTTCAGACAATCACTCTAAAACATTTAGATCCAAATATCATAGACTAAAAATATATATAAAAATATATATTCATTAGCTTAAGACCAGAGTTGAGTGGAGCTAGAAAATTTTTTTGGTAGACACCCTCAGATGAAAGGAAGGAGACAGTGCTCTGGGTGATTTTGAAAGTAAGATATTAGCAGGTGTCTATCAGATTATCTTCACGAATGGCCATCTATACTGCATCAGTTTTTCAGGAAAAGCAAGCTGTAAATAGGTGTTTTGTGTTACCTTAGAGCTCTGTCTAATATATACTCTATAAGTGAGAAAGAATGAAAAGGATGATTTTCTTGAAAACAGACTTTATACCAAAACTGATTGTTTTTTCTCCATATTCTTATTCCTTTAATCGTTACTCATCAACGTGTTCATGAAGGGATCCTAAGTAACCTGAGCATGAGTGAAACCATATACTGAGAACCTCCCTAACAGTTTAAAACTTCAATGTTGATGCCTGAATGAATTGTGTTGACCACTAGAGTATGTTCCTGCCTCTTGTTTTATTTCTTTTTCCTGGAGCCAGAAATTGAGCTCAAAACTTTGCACTTGCCAGGCAAGTACTTCACTACTGAATTGTATCCTGAGCCTCTAGAATATGTGTTTATTTTCAACTTACATTTTTCACTGTTAGTACAGTGAAAGTGTACATTATTTTTTTTCCAGTCTTGGAGATGTAACCTCAGATTTTAGTCACCACTTGGCTGTAGGTTAAAATTTATATGTTATTTTAGTGCTTGTGGTTAGCTGAGTGTTGTGAGGTTTATGTATCTACTGGAAAGTGGTAGAATATTTAAGGCCTGGGCCTGGGTCACTAGGATATGTCTATCAAGGGGATTCAGGGACCCTTGGCCTCCTCATCCCTCTGTTTCTGAGTCACTGTGAATTTTACACTGTTACACTGTTCATCCAAGGAGTACCTGATCATGGAACAGAACCTCTGAGTCACAACAAACTTTTCCTGCTGAGGTCCTATAGTTCTAGCACTCTTTAATTAAAATGTCTTCTTTTAACATAGCTACATATAGAAAATCCTTCTTGGTCCTTGACTCAGTCCAGGAAGTTTATGTTTGTGATTCTATGGGTAAATTATTAAAATCTCATCAAGTTAATTCCAATCTACCATACCAGGTGCAACCCACAGCAAGAATAAAGACACTAAGGGAGAGTTGTAGTTTTGAGGAGCCAGGGGTTCAACCATGATGATGACTATCTGGAATAAAGGCCATGACCAAGGCTGAAGCAGAGTTTTATTCATTCATAAAGAAAGAGTGGCTTGAGGATAACTGATTGTGAGAATGGCAGGAAGTAGGTGAATGCCTCCTGCTGGCCTAGGTAGAAGGTTTGCATTTTTCTTCTGCAGTATGCAGAGAGAAGGAAATGCAGAGGGTAATCTGCATTACACAACTGAAACAGTATCTAATGTTTCAGGGTCAGTGTTTTAGCTCTGATGTGCAATCTTCCGAACCCCCAGGAAGTCAAAGCCTCTATCTCAAGGCTGATCCAAGGTGACAGTGTAAAACATTGGCACTTTATCCTGTCTGGACCCTGCTCACACTAGGGAGCAGCAGGCGGGGTGTTCCTGGAAAACAAGCCTGCTGTCTTCAAAGACAACTATTCAGCTCCTCGGCTGGGCTGACAAGCACTGCTTTAGAGCCAATTGAAGGGATAAGGAAAAGTCCTAGGTAGCTCTGCAGACATCAATACGTGGAAACAGGGTCAAGTTTAGCCATAATGGAGACAATTGCTCTTCTTTTAACCAGAGTACTCAGGTGGTCCTCCACAGTTATGTAGCCTTAAAATAAAACTGAAATAATTGCTGTTTCATCTGTCATTTGCCACACCAAATACTACCACATCTTAGCTAAGGACTACCAACACATTGAACACATTTTGGATCAATTTTATTTAAGCACTAAAAGAATAACTAAGAATTTACCAAGATCTTTAAGACATGGCTTGGGCTCAATGACATCTTAATGAGAATCCCAAATCTTTGGTGTTCACAGAATCAGATATTTTATTATCCTGTCTTGGGAGTGATACGAATGGGATTTCTAGAACTCATCTGCTGCGCCATCATAGTAAATGGACCTGCTCTGTGTTATTACAGAGACAACCACCCCTATGAATGGTGTGGAAGTTATTATGGGTAAAAAGAGCTGGAGAGAATGGGAATGGGTGGCAGATGGGAGATGCTGAGACTCAAAAACTATTGCTTCTGTCTCTAAAGCAAAGAAAGGGAGATCTCTAGGAGCATTCATTTGATCTTTTCAGCCCCCCTGAATCTGGTAACAGGCAGACTCTGACAACCAAGCCAGAAGCATGAGCTTAAAGATACATGCCCTGCTCACCCACCTCTGCAGTTTATAATTTCATCATCAAAGGTAAGTGCAGTAAACTACAGAGTCTTTGGTCCTAGACATACTACTAAGATTATTTTAAATTAAATGTTCTCTAAATAGTATTGTGCAAAAGAAGAGAATTAAGAAATCTGACCCATAATGTGAGAAACTTTTAGGACTATACTTCAGGGTAAAAGGCTTTTCTGGTAGAACTTTGTAGAGAGGTATTTTGGCACAGTCTATCACCCCAAAACATAGACATCTAAAACAATAATCTTTTATGCTTGTTGATTCACAACTGACCAATTTATCAGACTGACAGGGTAATCTCATATTTGTCACTGCATTTTATGTGTGCTGGGCTCCTCACCTGCAGGCTGACAGGGCTTGCTCATCTCAGGCCAGCAGTCTCAGGCTTTACTTATTGCTTGTATAGAGTGTGGTCATCTCAAGGCAGTCCGACTCCTAACACAGCAGCTGGAGCTCCTCAGAGCACAGAACCGCCATTAATAGTTCTTCTTAATCTTGAACATGGACCTGGAAAGCAGATGCTTCTGACACACTTTGTCAGTAAAAGAACACTGCCGAGCATGCCAAAAATCAAGACTGGGAACTGGAAGGTATGAGTATCAAGAGGCGGGGCATATTTGGAGAGCACCCAAGTAATCATTAAACACAGAAAAAAAAAATTTCTGTCTAGATATGTATGGATAAAACTGTAGCAGTTGTCAAAAGAAACAGATTTGTATTTTGAGCATGTCTTTAGAAAGTCTTTTTTCTAGTACCCAAAGTAATCAAGCTAAAATGTGAGGTTGGATGTGAGCACAAATTTTCTTCAGGGAAAAAAAAGTAGTTTAAGATTGTACAGTTCAAATCAACAACACTAGTTAAAAAATTACAGTGGAAATGTACATAAGGCTCATTATAATTTCATTCACAAGCCTCTCAAAATATAAAGAGAAAGTGATGCATCTGATTCCACATACTGTACTATATACTGTCTACTAGAGTAATCTGAAATGTGGTGAAATCTCATCTGCACAGAAAATCCTTTCAAAAAATAAGAGCATCTTCTTTGCTTTTATTTTATATTATTTTATTTCTTTGCATGCATATCTTTGAGTAGTGTGACTATTAAATTTAGCTCACATTAATATATTTGAAGATAGCATTGACAAATAACTTTTTCAAGCTAAGAAGGAAAATACAGAAGCTATCAGGATCTAAAGGAAAGGAGTCCAGTGATTTGTTAATGGACCTAAAAATAATCACTACGTTTAATAGGTAGGCAAATAATAGAGAGGAAGGGGGTAAGTCCAGATGTATTCAACATAGAATAGTTTGGATGCAATTTTCAAAGAAAAAAAATAATTTTATTTTTATTTATTATTTTCTTACTTTTTGGCCACCCAAGGGAGCCCTGAGGGTGAGGCAGGCACGGCATGTGGTGCCAGGGATCAAAACACAGTCCCCTGCCCCTGCCTAAGCTTGCCTCAGAGGCATTTTAGACCACTGGGCTATCTCACTGGCCCCAAAACTAATATTAAAGAAGCAAAATTATTAGATAAACTAACAGCTAACCTAAATTTGTTGGGAAATAGTTTCATTCCACAAAACAACTTGATGATTCAAAGGCTTAAAACGTATTTGAATAAAAAGTGCAAACATTCATTCTGATTTATTGAATAACAACATACTGAAAACATATATATATATGTATATATAATATATATTATAATATATACCCTCTTTAATCTTAGTACATATTAATACATATTCTGTAGAACAAATATAAACATTTTAGACTCAGGACTCAAATAGTGTCCTCTCAATTTCTCACAATTATATTTCCCCTGTATCCCTTCATTATGAAGACTCATTATTTTGTTACTCTGCACATGGTCAGTTGTGCTTAGTTATTAAGTTCATTGCCTTGGGCGCTCTCTAGAGGAGCAAGAAAGTACATTGTTGCCATGCCTGGGTCAGGGCAGAGCCCACGGCACGACGTTGGATGCCAGGTGTGGTTAGGGTCTCTTTTTTCCCTTCTATACTGCTGGTTCCCTGACATCTTTCACAGATGCTGTGAATCAAAAGCACTTCTTTCTGTCATGACCATGCACAGCATATTTGTGCCTAAACATCAGAGAACCATGGACTGGACCCTCGTTACTGTGGGAAAATTAAATCCCTTAAAAGTTCTGGATGTTGAGTACTGCAAACCAGCCACAGAATGTAAACTAATACAGTAGGTTTAAAGGTTTTATGTTAATTAATTAACTTATTTATTGATTCTTTTATTTATTTTTGTATCTTAGTAAGGGTAGACAGGGTCTACAGCGTCTCACTACATAGATTGGACTCTTAGAGATCCGCCTGTGTTTGGCCTCCCAAAAGCTAGGCTAACAGGCGCACGCCACCGTGCCTAGTCTCAATTGTCATCTCAGCACTCCCCGGCACTGGGATGGCATGGCATGCCAGAGCTCAAGACCCAGCTCTGCTTTTGTCTATGCAGGGCTTTAATCTACTGAGCTATTTGGCCTGCCCAGTTTAAAGGATTAAAATGTGAACTGAAAGGCTTTGAATGTGAAGGCTTTGGAAAGGACTCCTGGCATAAAGAAGTTTACACGGGTCAGCTCTCCAGCCGAGTGGTACCTGAGGTCGCATCTAGTAACAACTGATAAATGGAGTGGCAGCCCTCCCGCCAGGACATGCGCTTTTCAAGTCAGGCTTTACGGTCTCATTTGCTGCGATTTTTACCTTCTCTCACGTCCAGACACTTTGCTTCTGTTCTTTATTTGCATGATTTGCCTTACACCTGCAAGTATACTAGTTGCGCAGTCTCTAACCTATAGCTGAAAATAACAACGACAAATTTATTTACCAAAGTTAAGTTCATAAAAAGTTCAAGAGACTCCTACAATTAACTACTGAAATTACATCTTTTTGAAGGCAGGAGAGCAGAGCTGGTTGGGAACTCACGTTTTCAGACAGATGCTAGAGAAAGAGAAGGGTGATTGAGTGGGAGACGTCACAAGAACAAAGGACCCTGGGAGAAGGAAGTCCTCCTCCAGTTGGAAGGAGACACTGGAACAAAGAAAAAAATCAGGCCTTATCTAAAACAAAAGTGTTGCTCAGCTGTTTGAAATTTGACAGGGGTAGTCTGAACAGAGAGTTGCACTGATAATGCATTCTCAAGGTTTTCTAGTGTGCAACTTTATTTAGAGAATTTCAATGGAAAATTGCTCATTCACATCAGTTTCTCTAAGGTTGTTAAATTAGCCTTTATTAGGAGCTGATACAGACTCTCTGCAAGGGTCAGTTATAATTGAGAAACCTTTGCATCCAGTGGAATCTGAAAATGTATTATACAAACAATGTTTCCAAATTGCTTCTCCCCCAAAGAGCACATATTTGACTGCACAATGTACTTCATGGAATGGCACTGATAGATTTCTTTCTAATATCAAGACTCACAAAATATTCACTTTTACGGATAAATTAGCAAGGTTCATTTTACTAACGTACCACAACTTCCCCTTTCTTCTTTCTTGTTGTTTCCTGGAAGGGCAAAGCTACTTTTTAAATATGAAGCTGTGTTAGGATTCATAGAGCTATGAATGGGCTATTGAGATCTTTTTATACTTTCTGCACCGCTTTTTGACTGAACTGTTGAGCTAAAGAAAAGCCAGTCTGGTGCTAATCTGTGAAACACAATTTGTGAGTTACATTAAGCATTAACTGTCTTCTGAAAGTGAAAATAAATCATGTTTATACAATTGCTGCTAATTTTTTGGATAATATTGACTTCAAAAGTAACATGTTTGGTTATAGTTGCTTACAGTGTTTCTCAAATTCTCTGTTTCTGAGATTTTGAAGCTTGAAGTTTAAAAAAAAGAGAGAGAAAAAAAATATATGGTGCCCCTTAGCAAGAATATCAACATCTCTGTGATGTTAGGTCAATCACGTAATTGTTTTTGCTTTGCAACTTATGATATAAAATGAAGGAAGTCTACTTTGCCAGATCATTGAACATATCCAATGAGATAATATATGTACCTCTTTTGTAAATTGTAAAACAGTAGCCTACAATGTTATAACTACTTCTCATAAAACAAAACACATACAGCAAATATTTTGGTGATTTATATTAGACATTAATTGGAATTTATAAATATGCATCTATATGAAAGTATAGATAGATATATCTATATCTATCTATGGAACATATTGAAACTTAAATATTTTAAAGGTAAACTAGAAAATGGTGATGAAATTCTATGTTATTTAACATTTGTCAATCAAAACAACAATATCTGAAGCACAACAAATAACTATTTGCCAGTTTTCCGCATTTTCTTGCCTCTTTATACTTCTCTGCCCAAAACCACTTTCTGATATTTAGGTTGAACAGCATTTTCTTCTCTGGCTGTACAGTTGTCTTTGGGTTTCTCCAATGCTCATGGCTTTATCAGCAACCAAGTTCTCATCTCTTCATGGGTAGCCTTCCAGGAAAAGCATTTGTCCATGCAATTGCCAAAATCATCACTTCCTAATGATGTGAGTATTAATCAGCATGTGATAAACTCTATTCGTTAGTAATCACATAGAGGAATGAACATTTTAAAAATAAAACTAGGTCCTTCCCCCTCGTTCTTCTTAGTAGTAGCAAAAACTGAGATCTAATTTACTAATCTAGCAAAAATATATTCACTGGAAGCATACAGCAATTTTAATATGTGTTTTGCTACATTATTTTCAACTAGAAGTAATCTTTTAAAAATGCATTTTAGTATCCCAGATGGGAAAGTAGAAATGGAAAATAGGAAAGATATTTCACTTGTTTTTGGAAGGAAAGCACATCAATTAACAGATTTTAAATTATTGGCCTGCTTTCACAAATTAATGTATTTTGAGGCAGTGTGTATATACAGAAAGGAAGTTTCATAGTATCTGTTACTATAACTTTAAGAACTGTAACTTTCCTAAAAAAGTAATGAGTTGAAAGAATTAAAAAGACATCAGGAACATTCTAACAATTAGAAGAATCTGTTAATTAGCACGGAACATGAATCTTAAGCTGCCTTACTCACTGAATCATTTATTTTAACGAAGCAATGTTGATCAGAAATCTTACTAACCCCAAAAAATAATTATAACAAAAATTGAATATCAAAAGCTTCTATGGAAATAAAGTCCAAGACTACAAAATGTAGATTCACTTGAAACTGAGATTATCATGTCGTGTAACACCTCTTAAGGCTTTTGGGGATTCTGTCAGAGTTAGTAGTGTAAAATGACTTTATAAGTATTAGGGAAGAGTATATCAGTCCTGCCAAAAATGGTTCAAATGACCAATTATACCTGTTATTTTGAGATTAAAGACAGTAAGAGTGACCTAAGGTTAAAAAAAATAAAATAAAATGGGTCCTCAGGAACTGAATATTTCTGTGAAGAAATGAGAACCTTGTATCTACAACTAGAGTTTATTGATTGCTATTTCATTGAATTTTCAAAGACCAAGAAAACAAGGAACTAATGAATTGAAAGGAAACTCAAAAGAATGCATATAAGATATAGAGCAGAGAACGTGCGAGGAGACGTCAAAATGCGCCATTGTGTGCGTTTAACTGGTTTTGTTCTCTTTTCTAATTTATTTTATGTGCCTGGTGGAATATTTTCATGTTTCACTCTAAAACACACATTCTGTATCAATTTATTTTCTCTGCTCCCCTACTATTGTCTTTTTCAGATTTTGAAACAGGGTCTCACTGTGCAGTTCAGGCTTGTCTTCAGCTCATTTTGTAGCCCTGGCTTATCTCAAACTTGCAGTGGGACTGGACAGATAGCCCAATGGCATAGCACTAAATACCAAAAGAAAAAAATGTGGATTAAACTTGCAGTCATCCTCGTGCTGCAGCTGGGATTATAGGTGTGCGATACCATGCCCAGCCTGTATATCTATTTTTAAGTGAGTTTCCTTTTTTTCCTCTCCTGTGTATACTACAGGCTGTTAGATGCCCATATTACTTACAAGAGGAATTGTTATTTGTGAAGATACACTTCTTTTTTGTTCGTTTGTTTTTTGTTTGTTTATTTGTTTTGTTTGTTTGTTTGTTTTTGTGGGACCGACCAGGGTTCGAACTCACGACCTTGCACTTGCCCAGCAGGCACTTGTGCCTCGGAGCTATCTCCCCAGCCCCGTGAAGATACACTTCTAATTTAAAAGTTATGATTATTTTTTCATTTGTATATTTGGTACAAGGTCTCACTACACATACCAGACTCTGTGTGGTGATACTCCTGTTTTCAGCCATACTAGTGCTGAGATTACAGGCATGCACCACCACGCCGACTGTTTTGCCAGCTCAACGCACCTATGGGTCAAGGCTAGCAGGTCGTGTGGGACTGGGGAATGAACCCTGGTCTCTGTGCTTGCCAAAGCAGACACTTAATCTGCTGATTAAGTGTCATTTTGCTGGCCCTAGAGCTATGATATTAATTGGAGTTGAACACACAAAAAAGAAAGAAATTTATATGTCCATAAAACCTTAGCAATTTCTTTTGACATTGGAAAAAATACTTTTTGTTTTAATTAAATATGGTATGGTATAACATTAATTCATTTACTTTTATACAGATTCTTTGATATTTTATTTTATTTTACTTTTGTGGGACCAGGGTTCAACCTCACAACCTTGCACTTGCCACGCAGGCACTTGTGCCACAGAGCTATCTCCTGGCCCCTCTTTGATATTTTATGCTCTTAATTTACTTATTAAATTTTCAAAGGAGGAGGAAGGTCATGAAATCTGAATGTATCCCTGAAAGTGAAAGAAGGCAAGAAAGTGGATTTCCTGCTACCAGTGAGCAGAACCACTTCCTGGCTGCTCCATGTATTAGATGTCCCCTCAAAATATGTACTGGGGAGATGTTTCCCCCTCACCATAATAAAAAGTCAATTGATCTAGAATTTGCCTGTTAAAGGTAGATTAAATACTGAACTTCAAATATCACTGATAAATACTGGCTGTTCCTCACTGAGCATTATTTTGAGTCTTCTGATGCATCGCTACTTTGTGTTAAAGCCTATGAGACTGTGACTGTTAACTAATGACCTCTCAACTATGGGAACTGAAGTCTAAAGACATAAAGGATACAAAGGGAACTGTAGATCCTCAGCTGTATTAGGCTTCACATGACTGTCAGAATTAAAAGAAAATAATGCTAAATTCATTTCATCAGTCACACTTTTTTCAGCATCCTAAAGAACATTGTAATCCAAAATTTTAATGTTGCTTAACCTATAAATATTTCCTCTTGTAAAGAATAATTAAGATGTTTGTTTCTTTGTTTGTTTGTATTTTAGTATTTTAGCGAAGGGTCTACAGGGTTTTCAAGGTCTCCCAACTAGATCAGGTTCATAGTGATCCACCTCTTTACAACCTCCCAAGAGCTGGGACTACAGATGTGTGCCACCACGCCCAGTCTCAATTGCCCTCTCAGTGCGCCCCTCGGGGAATGGGCAAGCCTGGAGACTGAACTCCTGGCCCCTGTGCCTGCTTGCCAGCTTTAATCCTCTGAGCTATTTGGCCTGCCCTTAAGTTTAAAGAACAGTTACAAACATCTGAATCTCAAATTACTAATGTAGGGCTAGGAGTGTACCTCAGCAGCACAACACCTACCTGACAAGTGCAATGTTCTGAGTGTGATCTCAAGTACCAAGGGAAAAAAATAAATAAATAAAGCTACTGTGATATAGTAAACTGACCTGAAAAATCACTACTGTAAAAAGATAGTTTGATGCAACACTTCTAGATTCCACAAGTCGATACTGTCAGGTAAGTCTGAAGTATGCATACACCAGAACTAAACAATCTCATTTCTACCAACGTACCCCAAGAAATATTAATAGTTATGCACCAATAATATTCAGTTCTAGAAACAGTTAAATTATGACACCTTCACACAATAAAATGTTACAATACTGAAACCAAAGGAATTAGCAAACCCTAAATTGCTTTCACAAATGCATCTGATTAAAATAAATCAAACACAAAATTTTCAGGCCATTGTGTTATTTATCTGCATAAAGATGAAAACCATAAAACTATGGCTCTAGAAAAAAATTTGAGACAATGATTTTCTTGCAAGATGATACTAGACATTTTGATTGAAATGAATCAAAGGATGTTTTTTAGATTCGATGATCACCACATTTTGCAGGTCGTTTCACCATATTTAATCTGTGATAACATGTTCAACTAACAAGTACTATGCTTCTATTAGGTATATTTCAGTAAACAAATATACTATAAAAGTCATGTTAAAAATTCAGGTCACTAGGTAATTATGTATTACATGTGTTAATAACTTATACAATTGAAATAAAGTAGATAGGAAAGTAGAACTTTTTTTTGTGAGACTTGCTACTTTGTGGAAGGCACCACCACAGGAAAATCAAATATGAATTATTGTGATGTGTACCAGGCTACCAGGAAAAACAGAACCTTCTATCTTTATCTCCAATAATCAAGACCAACTTGATCAAGTACACTATAAGTTTCTGAGATGATGACTGGTGATGTTAGGAAATAAATTTCATTGAGATAAGAAAAAAATAAGTGCAGCAGATTGACACAGATTTTTAAATTATAAAATCTATGCATTTTTTGCCTGTAAAGATTTTCTTATCTATCCTAAAATCAGGGTCTAATTTAATTATAGGATATTGCAGGATAAAAATTTCATAAATTAATGGTTTCAATCTTTGAAAAAAAATCTTTGTGTTAAGCCACACAATTTATGAGGAAAAATTATGAGTATAAACTTAGATGTTAAAATGAGAACATAGCTTAAAACTTTAAAGTCATATTTGACAAACATTTATAGCTTGGTAACTCCAAATAGCTTAATGTCGTCTGTATTCTCTCTGACACATTTTGGTCTAAAATAGATTAAATGATTGATAAAATCCATGCTGGGCTCGGCTTTAGTCTGCATGCTACTGAGCAATCATCAAAGTCACCCAGCAATTTAAGGGATAGATCTATTATTATCTCCCTATGATTAGGTCAAATCAGTCAGGTTGGAACTCTCATTAATGATGACAAGGGTCTCTGTGCCGCTGCCCCTTAATAACTTGCAACACAGCAAAGCTGTGGCTGTTTAATCAATTTATGAGATCCGCCTTTGTGGCGAGCCACCTTCCACTACAGAATGAATCGCCTGCTATGTTCAGCACAGCCCCTTTAAAAAGCCCCCTGCCTAGCAGCTGTATCTAAGTTTTAAATAGAAGACAGATTTCTCTTCTGATAGCATACCATCTTCACCTGGCCTAGAAGATTCCCATAAATCTATTGAGAGATAAAACCTATAGAAATGCAATTAGCCTAAAATTTAGGACATCCAGTAGCACTCTGTTGCTCCAGGATGACCTTCTTCTCAGAGGAAGCCATGTACACAAGAAGACTCACAGATCATCTTCTAATGATTGTGAGAAAGTATAGCAGAGAGGTGAAACTTTAAGTGCAGAGCCTAACCACCTAGCATGTCTTAGCTGAAGTCTTCGTTTTTATTGTGGATTGTATTTCCATATCCCACAGAAACCCATTATCTTATCATTATTTATCATATCAAACACCTCCTTTTAATTTTAACTTCAATAGATTTCTGGGATTTTTTTTTCTTCCTTTTTTGCGAAGTTGACGGGGTGGGGGGGAGTCCTCTCCCCTTCCACTCTCCTATTTTTATAAAGATATTTACAACCTTTGGGAGAAGAGGAAATTGTTTGCACATCTAATTGCAGCCAAAAATCAGACTACTAATTCAGCGTAAACTGTTTGATCCAGAACATTGTTAGAAATTTAATTACTTGTCAAAAAAGTAAAAATACTTTTACAGCTCTGGGTCTGTTAAGCAGGCAAGATCTCCTAGTGAGACATAAAACTATATCATTATGGCAGCAGAATTTTGATTGATACTCCAAGGAAGAAAACATGTAATGACCAGAATAAACTCAATAATGACTGATGTCACTTGTGAAATCTTAAATATAAAATCAGAGGCAAACTTGCACATAGAGGGAAGATGTATTCCATTTTCTTTTTAGAATACTCTGAGAGTTGTTATCTTATAATCTATGATTTGAAGAAAATATATCATTTTTTCCTAAAGCACCAAGTTTAGAAACAATACAACATCATAGACCTAAATGTAAGCTCTAAAATTATAAGACTGTTGTAAGAAAGTATCAAAGTAAATCTTAGTTATCTTAGGCTGTATAAAACCTTCTTAAACACAACACCAACAACACAGACACAAAAGAAAAAGTAAACTGGACCTTACCAGAATCAAAAACCTTTGTGATTAAATGTGATGCCATCAAAGAAGGACCCTGCACAATTAACAAAATATGTCCCCAAATTTGATAGAGAATTTCTTTCCTGAATATAGAAACTATTTAAAACTACTAAAGGTAAATAAAAAATTGTTTCAAGGAACAAATTTAAGTAGTCATTTCTTCACAGATGCCATACAAATCGGCATACTAAAAGATGTTCAGGGGAGCTTTCAGGTTGGCTCAGTGGTTAAAGCACCTGTGCGGGCAATCCCAGACAGGCACAGAGGAAGGCGGTTCAATCCCCACCTCCACTCTTAATGCAACCTCGCAGCCTGAGCCAGCCCCCCCCCCCAAAAAAAATGTTCAGTACACTGAACCATTATGGAAATTCATTGACATTCTGTGGCCATCCAGCTAAGCAGCGCAAACCAAAATGGAAGATATAAAGCGGTGCAGGTGTGGAAAATTTGAGCCTTCCTATATCACAGGTGCGATAGTCAAATGTCAGGCATTTTGACAATGTTGGACAGGTCCTCGAAATGTTAACCATATGCTTATTAAGTGACCCCGTAATTCTTCTCCTAAGTACATACTCATAGAAGTGAAAATATATTTCTACAAAAAATGAAGCACAATACTTATTATTCAATTTTTTTAAAACTTGTGTGTTATCTTTTCACTCTGTTGGTAATTTCTTTTGAGATGCAAAAACTTCTCAGCTGGAGGAGGTCCCAGTTATTGATTCTTTCAAGTGTTAAATGTACATTTTCATTGTTGTCCGTGAACTGTTTGCCTACCCAAATAGATATGTTCAAGATTTCCTCCCACTTTCTCTTCCAGGAGATTTAGTGTTTCTCTTTTAATATTTAGAACTTTAATCCATTCTGACTTTAGTTTAGTGCATGGTGATAGATCTGGGTCAAGTTTTGGTTTTTGGCATGTAGACAGCCATTTTTTCCAGTACCATTTGTTAAAGAGGATATTTTTCTTACATTAAACAAAGCACTATACATGGTTGCAAGGTAAATTCTGAGGGGAGTTGATTGACCTTGGGTGATACAAAAGTTACGCATTCTGTTATATAGGTCTTGCTTTAACTTGTCCTTAACCACTCAGCAGAAAAGCTTAACCACAAGGCATAAAAAGTAGAGCTAGCTGTAAAAGGCTTAAATCAACAGCTTCCTACATTGCCAGCTCTGCCAATAACCCACTATGAGTATGAAATATTGGACTATGTATACAACAGCTTTCTTTTAGTTCAATGAGAAGAAATTTTTATATCAATAATGATTAGAAAAATTGTTATGTCTGCATCCTGTGCTCTCAATAACTACTAAGAGGACAACAAACGCATTGTATCAGTTATCGTGAATGCACTAATAACATGCTTTGAAATTGTTGCATTATTATTTCTTACTAAAAGTAATAAAAATATTTTTAAAAATTAAAACAAAATAAAATCACTGTATTATCTTAAGCATTTTAGGGAACCACTTCTATTATCTGATTTAATTAAAGCTAAGATGTTAATGAATTAAAAATAGAACACAAATATTCATAACAGCATACCAAAAAGTATCGATAATCCAAATGTCATCCAGTGTTGAGTAATTAGTAAACTATTACATATCCATGCAGTACCCTTACTCAGTATTAAAATCTGGAGAAGTGGTACATGCTATAATATGGATGAACCTTGAAAATATTATACTAAGTGCAAAAAGATGTTTGAGGAGGATGATAACCCTTACTACTCTGTGGTTATGGCAGCCTAACTTCTTAAAGATAGCAACTCCTACTATATTTCACATGCTCAATGGAAGGTTTGGGTAACTCTTTGTGGACTCCACCTGTCTCCTAGGAGCTGATCCTATTCCCTAGTCCTATTCCTCATTCCTTTGCCTTGGTAAATTCTCCTACAACAAATTAAATAAATAAATAAATAAATAGGGTAAGATTAATCATATGTTTTCAAAAAGGCTTTAAAATGAAAGAAAATTCAATTGGGCAGTCATATGAAAAACCATTATGTGTATGTCAGAAATATATATATGGAGAGAGAGATACACACAGAGATAGAGAAAGAGACAGAGACAGAGAGACAGAGAGAGACAAGAGAGAGAGGGAATATGCTTTAGAATCATAGCAGAGGAACCACAACTTTGAGTTCTATTTAGCCCTTATTCATTGTCTTCAACTTTACTTGTGTGTGCCTGTCCATGTGAGTGTGTGCGTGTGTGCATGCGCATGTGTGTGTGTGTGTGTGTGTGTGTGTGTGTGTGTGTGTGTCTGTGCATGAAAGTGTCTGGGCTATATTTGAATCAGCTTGACTCACAGAGCAACTCAATCACCCAAATGCCTTCATATATTCATGGTTTTGCATAGGATATAAGCTATGCCAAAAGGGACTGGACTGTACTGGCTCAGGAGAGAGGAAGCAGCCCTTCTTAATGTAACATACACCTCAGTACCCTGAAACTGGCAAGCTGCATTACTCCATGGAAGTTAGCAAACATTATAAATGAAGGCATAGTTTCCCCATGGTTTCTGGTCATTGATCATTTGGCAAGATAACACTGGGTCTAGCAGTTCTACTGGCAAGTTATAACCATGTCGTGTTTGGGATTTGGTTCTGTTCCTGAATGCCTTTGAGACTGAAGGACACATTCTTGAAGTGAAATTGTAAGTGCTACCAAGTTTTGAGGAAGAATGTGTCCTCAGAATGCCCAGAATGTGGCACAGGGACCTGGAATAGAAGTTAAGAATCAACAACAGTCAAGTGCTCTAGGGAAAACTCAAAGGTCTACCAGTGTTTTGGGAGGAAAAAGCAGCAGTCCAAACTAAAAAGTGTTAAGTTGAAAATTCTGCAGTAACTCAAGATCCATATCACCCCACCGTATAGCTCCTGTAGGATAAAAAGGGAGGTTGCTGGAGAAAGCCTGCCCAGCACGGATTGCAGAGATCAGCGGTGAGGAAGTGTGCGCTGTGCTTTAGCAGGTGCTGAGCTGAGTGAGCCTCATAGCCACAAGGAGCACAAAGAGACTGTTCAGATCAAAGCCAAGAAGAGTGGGAGACACTTGGAGAACAGTGGTGACACTGATATGGGCAGAGTCCATGGCACCCCTGTGGTGGGGAGGAAGCAGGGGATCGAGAGGGAAAGCTTTAACTGATATGTGCCCTCCTCGGTACACCTCCTTTAAGACACCAAGGTCATATCGACTGAGCAGAATCCATGAGGTGCTACCTGGAAAAACTTAAGTGGACTCTTTTTCTCTGTCTCCTTTCCATCAGGAACTCCTGTGTTATTGCCCCTCTTCTAGATCAGTTCTCCTTTGATTTGAATGTGCTGTGGTTTGTTGAGAAGGAGGTTGGCATGAACTTTCCAGAGTTGAAATTACAGTGTGTTACAGTATGTGTATGGCGGGGGATAGGAATCAGTCTTCCTTTACCCTACATGGGCTACAACACTGTGAAATTTAGTCTTCAACTGAAGGCCCTGAAGCTCTTCTAAAACAGTTCATTTCTTTCTTTAATAAAGTTTAAGCTAGCATTAACAATTTAAAGAGAAATTGTTTGTTTCTCCACTTCAGCTTTGTTTCATGCCCGTTTCATATTGTTGCCTGCTTTGCGATTCATACTTTTTTTGATTCAGACTTTCACACCATTTCTAATGTGTAAAATTGCTTGTCTTGTAACTATTTTTTCCCCACTCAGCCCACCTTGAGGGTGGGACTGGAATGTGGTGCAGAGATAGAAGCAGGGTCCTCTCTGCTGTCCTAAGTTTGCCTAAGGAGGCGCTTTAGACTGCGGAGCTCACCAGCCCATAATAAATATCTTATAAAGAGTTCAATTGTAAATAAACTATTGTCATTGTTTAAAAAAACTAATGAGGTAGAGAAACCTTTCAAAACAATTTTAAGCAACCTGAGCACATGTGTGTGTCACTTGGGAAGATAAGTGTTACCACAGTAACTGAAGTATCTCTAAGAAATAAAACCTATACCATATGTTAGAATTATTTGTATTCCTTTCTATGCCCCAGATGATATTGTCACCTCCTTAAGGCAGAAGAGACTTAATCTCATTTGAAATTCTACAGCAATGAGCATAAGGCACATTGCAGGCATTCTGTGTTTGTTGATAATAGTACTTAGCTAACAACTATGCAATATAGCATTTTCTACATGGGAGGCACTGTTCAAAGAATTTTACATATGCTCATTTGTGGGTTATTCCTTTTGTAGTTTCTTGGTGGTATTAATATTTTCCCGAAGAGAAACAAACAGTAACATTGAAAATGTAAGAAATGTGTTCCAGGTTATGAATCTTCCAACGAGACAGTACATTAGATAACCAGATGGATACTGTTATGATTTTGATTTTAAAATGGCTACCAAAAGAATTATGTTTCAAGTGAGACCTTTAAAAAATGATTGGCTCCTGGGCAGGTGATCCTCATTAGTGGACTAATCACCTGATGACCTGATGAATGTGCAGTTAGGAGGTGGAGGCCAGTTGGAAGGGGTGGGTCCTGGGAGGAAGGACTTGGGAATGCCCTTGTCCCTGGCTTAATCCCTCTCTCTGCATCCCTGCTTGGTGTGATACTTAGCTTTCTTCTGCCATGTTATTTATGGCTTAAAGCCATAAAGCTCTAAATTCTCTGGAATAAGAACCAAAGTAAGCCTCTCTTTCAATTTGTGGATGTCAGGTACTTACCCCTATGATGGGAATACTGACTAATACAAACGGTACACTATTTGTATAACTCAGGGCTCTGTTCAGCTTCTGTCACTTTTTGGTACCATAGTTTTTTGGGGTTTTTTTTCAAACTATAAGTAGAAAGTATTTTTTTTTTTTTTGCCTTTTTTGAGACAGGGTTTCACTATGCAGTTCAGGCTGGCCTTGAGCTCACTTTTGTAGCTCAAGATGGTCTCGAACTCGCACTGATCCTCCTGCCTCAGCCTCCCAAGTGCTGGGATTACAGGCATGCGCCACCACGCCCGGCATAAGCAGAAAGTATTGAAGATCATGAAATCAACTGAGGGGTTGCAACTAAAATTTTTATGAAAATGGAATGAACCGTACAATGAAATGCAATAAAAGAAGTCCAAGTGTATCATATGCAGTGAGAGTTAATTGTTTCAGTTGTGTGAAAATATGAGAGCATGTGTATTTGGGGGTGTAATATAAAGTCTGTACTCTGGCTTCCTGCCAAACTTGGAGAAACGTTGATGTAAGGTGTACTACTAGCCTCCAAATTTTAGTTTCTTGAAAAGTGATATGGGATGCAGGCATTCTAGAACAGATTTCATTACATACATTTCACTTTATAAATCTGAGCTTTACTAATGTAATTAAAATTTTAGAAAAATATAATTTAAACTAATGAACTGCAATATTAAGTAACACTCATCTGATGTGTTCCTTTAGAAAACATGTTATATTAAAAAAAAAAAAAAAAAAAAAAAAAAAAACTACAGCTGTTAAGGAGCTCTGTCCAAAACACTGTGACCTTGAAAATAACTATGCACTGAACCTACCTCAGATGCACTGCTCAACTTCTGCTCGTATTGCGACCCTGCTAACACTTCTATGTGAGAAAGAGAAGGTAATACTGAGCAATTAAGTCAGCTTTTCTCAGAAGAAATCTCCTTGTTGTGTCAAAAGGACTCAAATTTACCCCAAGAGAAAAACATCTTCCAAAATTGCTCAAAGTTTTAAGAGGGGAAAAAAATTAAAGAAATCACCTAAGCAGAAGATTGGAACTGTGTAGTGATGCCTGTCTAATGTTTTTGATAAAAAGATGCGGCACGATGATATGACTACAGTCGTAACCTATTTTCCTGATATTCTATACCCATTATTTACTGTAAAATGATAAGCATTGTGAACAGCACAAAAAAGGAATAAATTTTCACTCGTACGTTTTCTTAATTATATAATGTAAAGTGTTTTACAACTTATAAACTTCATACAAATATCACTTATTTTTCCCTGCAGTAGAACTTTATTTTCAAAAAGTCAAAGATGAGTATTTTTGTTTTTATGAATTTTCAGTAGCTAACAGTTATTAGAATAGGTTCCTGAAATAGGAGGTGCAGTCTAGTAGAAAAGGTTGAGTTCTGAAAGATAAGGGTCTATACATTAGTTCCATGTCCTAGCTACATATTCTATATTCCTAATCTTATTCAAATCAGTCACATAAAAAGTCTATGAAATACGAAGTGTCACCCTAATCTGATAAAAATTATAAAAGTCATTGACTAGTAAATTGCTCAGATGCACACGCTGTATTCATGTTGCTAGCATTCCTATTTCCTCCATCCTACAAGAGAGCACATAAACCTTTAAACTAAAAGAGAAAGACAAGAGCACACACAATCATTCCATAAAACATAGCCTGGGGATATTTTGCTGTGTTTTCAGAAGCAATGCATTATCACAGTGAGAGGGACTGATCCATAAATAGGAGACATTTAGGCACTAGAGTGACATTTCGTTCATTACTTCATCTCCTGTCATTTGCCACATGTTTGTCTCTAATCCCGTGCATGTCCCTGCACCTATGCAATATTCAGTGTGAAATTCTATGTCAGTATATTTAAACTTCCAAAAGTCAGTAGGTTCAGAGTTGTGATTCCCATAGCAACCATAATTCCACCCCTTTGTTTTTATATAGCATTTGTATAACTGGAGAAGTTGTTAAGTTTTATATCTTAATATAAATATGCAGTCATGTTGAGTGTCTTTTTATAGTTGCTGTGGGAACTACAATTTAGAATTTTCTGATTTTCTTTGCATTTAAATTCCCAATCAGATTATTGCAATCACAAGCATTTCTCTAATTTTATTGAATATGTGAAAGTGGGGAAAAGGAATAGTAATTTTATTATAAATTTCCACAGTTTTTATTTTAAGATGCTACTTAACTGCCAGGGAGAATTTTTTTAAGGAAAAAAAGAAACAGCATATTTTTAAATAAAATAGTAAAAGAAAGAGTACTCCAATAAATAAATGTAAAGAATTTTTAAATCCATGCCATTGCCAGATATTTGAAAATATTATGTTTTCTTATGGTCACAGGGTAGTAATGATATTTTAAAAATTCAAACGTGACGTTCTGAGACCATTTAGCAGACAATGGTGTGCGAGGTACAAATCAAAATGACATAAGTCTAAGAATATATAGGGCATGTGTATCAGGTGTTTGTCTTCTACTCAACAAATAATTTGCAGAATTAAACTCCATAGGCATAATATCTGTAGGTGACTCAATAGGCTTAGGAATCCTATGAATTTGTGTTCAGACCAGAAAAATTACTTGATAGGAGGTTATAAAAGGAATTGGTGTTCTGAAGAAAGGACTCTGAAGCTAGGGTGGCTGAGCACACTTCCTCTCTAAGGCAGTGCCTGTTAGAGTTTTTACAACATTTCTGAAATTCCACAAGCCACGATTTAAAAATATTAGTGTAGAAATGTGGCACTGGCTGAAAACAGTCAAATTAAGTGATGCAGAACTATATTCTTTAACGTGTTCTAAATAGTATATCTCCAGCCACTTGGTGATGTTCATGTTGATGGGTCATGTTTTATTTCTCATACAAAAAATAGAAGAGATTTTGAGGAGTAGTACAGGCTCAGAGTTGACAAGAATGATTATGTGAATTATAAAACCATGCTTTTTCATATTTAAGAAAATAATTTCATAAATATTGATTTCCTAAATTTTACTGTCTTAGTTACTTTTCTCTCCTTGCTCGGACAAATATCCGACATGCAAGCTTAGGGAGGAAAGGTCTATTTAGTTCATAGTTACTGAAGGTTTCATAATTTAAAGCAGCCTGAATTACATAACAAGATCTTGGGACTCTGTGCCACCGTATCCAGGATGTACTGATGAGAGACCGCCGCTGGAGGTTCGGGGGAACCTCTGACAGCACGTGCTGTCAGTTTAACGGTTGGTGCCTCTCTTAGATTCAGCCCTCAAGCCTCTCCCCAGTCTTTTGGCCCTGCCCCGAATGCTTCACAGCCCCGTGATTTATGTGAGGCTTTGGGCAGGGACAACTAGATACAAACCACAACACTGAAAAACAATTGTGACTTTGGTAAAGATAAAGAAAGAAAATGTAAACTTGCTTGCTTCTCAGGCAAAGGAGAGTTAAGTCTACTAGCTTATTCCATCAAAGAAGGACTAGACTTTCTTATATGAGCACTGTACCTGTTTGCAACACACATTATGGGGAGTGCATTACTGTACATGAAGTATGTGCATTGATTCCTCACGGACAGTTTTTATGTTCCCTTCGTCTCCCCTTCTCCCTTCCTCCAATTTTAATCCCCTTCCAATTTTCAAAGGACTCCCATATTTCCTATTATCTATCTTTTATTTTAAAGCAGGACACATCAAGGTCATAGAACCCTAAACTGGACTTATTTTCTCTTGGCAACTTAAAGATGAATGATATCAAGGTGTCTGATTTTTCCAATAAAATGCATAAGAAATTGGGATATAAATCCTAATGTCAATTTATTCATTTTTAAATGCTGACTGCCAACCTGTCTTCATGACTAGTGCTTTGTAATGAATATGTTGTCTTCCTGTAAATAACTCCTCGGAGGAAGGAGAGTTCATTTAAACATAGTAGAAGAGGCACACTGAAAAACCTGACTGGCAAGGGCCTTCTCCACTAGAATTATTTACTGTCCAGATAAACTCAAAATTCAAAATCCTGACAAAGGCTTTAAGAGACCAAAATAGATATTGCTGGATACTTAGCCCAAATCCTAAAAATAGTATTAATTATCTGTTGCGTTGGTCAGCTTTCCCTGCCGGTGACCATGGCCTGTGAGAAACAATATCAAGATAGCCACATACATTTTGTTTCTCAGTCTTGCTGCTTTCAGTTCGTGACTGGCCGGCTCCATGGTAAAACTTTAGAGGAAATTCACTTACCTTAGCGCAGTCAGGAAGCAGAGAAAACAGTAACTGAAGAAGCCAAAGACAACAGCCATTCAATTCAGCTTGGCCTGAGCACCTCAGATTCCACTATCTGTGAGGAATATCATCAAATGGTAACCTCACCAAGGAAGTCTTAATCCACAGATGTGGAGTGCCCTCCTGAGTACAGACACTTTCTGAAAGAACCGCATCTGGACACAAGTAAATTATGCAGGATGTTTTATATCGAAACTGTAACACAGATCTAAAACCACATGAGTCACTCTCAGGTTCCATGCTTAACTTAAAGAGCAAGAACTACCCAGGTCATGAGGACATAACAAAGACAATGATAGGTACAGTCAATATCAGTTTAGCAAGAAACATCAGCTTAGCCTGGCTCATCCTAAGGACAACACAGACACATGTATAGACCCTACCTGGCTGCTCACTTCTGAATACTGACCTGTTTGAGAAATAGAGAATGCTCTTCCATTAAAAGAGAACAAAGGGCAGTCTACCTGAGCCCAGTTAGCTATCATTCTCAACTCAGCTGTACCGCAACACATACTAACCAGTACAATATAGAGTCTACATCATAAATCCAGCCAGACTGAGCACACTGACGGTTGAGCAACTGTTGATCTTCCCTCAATGAACTGCAGACTCATGACGGTGCACTAATGCATCGCTAGCGTCATAGGGTCTAAAGTAAGAGAATGAACCTAGGTCTTTAGAAAGTATCACGAGCTATTCTCTATTTTTTTGTATTACAAAGTTGCTATTTATTACATGTTGTTTAAACTATATAAACAAATATGACCATGCATTTTTACAAGAATGTGTGCCATGTATGTCCTCTTTAAAGCTTTCCCAGTTCTGTTTAGGTCTTCCATGTTAACAATGCTGTATTATTCTTCTGTTCATTCTATTCTTAGTTTTTCCATACTTCATGGCTCCATGGGGAAATAACATGGATTTCCTCATCATATATTCTTTCACTGACAGCTATAACACAAAAATGAATAACAACTTCTATAAATAAAAAAAAAAAAGCTGTAAGTGCAGGGCCCAGGGTTGAATGCCTCCCACCACATGCCACTCCCTTCCCCCACCCCTGGGTGCACTGAACCACCGATGGAGCCCAGGCATGGTGGCGCAAACCTATAATCTCAGCTCTAGGGAGGCACAAATCAGGAGGATCACTAGGAGTCCTAACTGTGTAGTTAGATCTTGCACACAAAAAATTTTGCTAACATTTAAGAATTGATAGCAAAGTGCTTTGCCCTAGGCTCATATGAAGAACAACCTAATTCTTCATTAATACTCTACAACAGGGACTGGGAGATAGCTTAGTGGTGTAAGCACTTGCCTGGCAAGTACAAGGGCCTGGGCTTGATCCTCAGTATTGCATCCCATCCTGGCCACCATAATCAGCGGTGGTGGCATATGCCTGCAATCCCAGTGCTGGGGACGCTGAGACAGGAGGATCACTGAGTTCAAGCTGTGTAGGGAGACTCTGTACCAAATAAATAAATTAATAAAAGAATGATCTACAACCAAATTTGCAGAACTACCAGAGAATCTACGGTACTAGTCATCATTGGTGTAAGATTACCTGGTGGATATAGGTGAAATGTGGCCCTCTTCTTGTCCCCCTATTATGGTCCATTGCCAGTCAGATTAAATACAAGTAGGGCAAATGTCAAATTTTCAAGAGGAAAATAATAAACGCTGTTTTTAATTTTCTCATATTTCAGTACCTAGGGACAGCGAGGAAAAATGTCTAAGGAAAAAGAACTTTCATTAAATTGATTCTAGGATTTTGACATGGTTGCAAGCACTATTTCCAGAGATGGAAACACTGCTGTCATGTAGAAAAGGCTGTTTCAGAGGATAGTGGACACTCAGGGACTCAGCCATGAAAAGAAAGTTTTACATCACTTTATGAGAATTATTGTTCTGAGGCAGGAGTCCTTATTTCCAAAGTCTATCAGAGATGGGGCCATTGGACTTAGGAGTATGACTTTTCTTAGGGACAGTTTAGCATACAATTTAAACTCCTCTAACTTTGTTTTTTTTCATAACCTATCTTAAGGAACAAGTCAAACTGATGTATACACTAGACAATATCTTCATTACAAGAGAGTTTAACAATAAAGTCAATGCAAACTCCCCCATCAGTAAGTCCTTTAATGAAGTATAGGTGGACACTGGCAAACAGAAGCCCTGCTCCTGTTCTCCTACTCAGTCTGTATATCTTTCACCTTCCTGTAGTTGTGCTTTCAATTTCTTCTTCATATTTAAGTCCTACATTAAGTTTTATATTTCTAAATGAGTTTTTAATTTATTGTGATTGAACTGAATCATACACTATCAGTACATTCTTGAAGCTGTCAGAAGCATTCCAAGTCAAAGAACAGAATGCTTTTGCCACCTATAGCATTCTCCAGTCCAATATCCCTATGTATTGTTTTCTCTATGGAATGTTTTCTTTCTTGCACTGTGATCCCTAATGTCTTTTCAGTCTGTACAATGTATTACAAGATATTACGGAAAATTTTTAAAATGTATAAATTCTCCATATTTTAATACACTATGAATAGCAACCATTACCACTTTCTGAGCATTTATTATATGATAGACAGACACTTCATCTCTTAAAAATAATTTACTCAAAAACCTTAAAATTATGGCCAGAAAAAATAGCAAAAGGGGACTAAAGCTCCTGCTTCGGCAAACTTAGACAAGCACAGAGACCGTGGCTCCATCCTCAACACCACATGGCGCGGTAGCCCCACTCCCAGGGCAGGCTGAGCCGACCACAGAGTCCAGATGTGACGGTGCATGTCTGTTATCCCAGCACTATGGGGACTGAAAGCAGGAGGGTCACCATGAGCCTGCGCTGCATAGTGAGACAATGTAACAGTCACATCCATTAAAACCACACCTTAGAATTAAATGGAGAAGACAGTCATTTTCTATATTTTAGAAGAATACACTGGTGCTGATGGAGGTAATTTCTCCACTTATATGAGCTAAGGGAGGGTCATGATGTTACAATTTAGATCTAAAATGCCTCCCCAAATTCTTGTGTGTTTTCAGGGTGATGATTTTGAGGGTGCTATGCTGGTCACTGGATCCGTGCCTGGATGTGTTTACCAGCTGAATACACTGGTAGATGGTGGAGTCTGGCTGGCAGTGAGGAGCTGAGCGATCACTTGGAGAACTGTATTCCTGTCCCCACACTTCCCATTGCTCTAGATGCCAGGGATCGAACAGCTTCCTCTACATGCTGTTTCACTGGACCTTGTTTTTTGTTCTTTTTGTTTCTTTTCTTTTCTTTCCTTTTCTTCTTTTTTCCCCACTCACTACTGAGGATAAAATTCAGGACCTTGCACTTGCCAAGCAGGTGTTTGCATTGCTGAGTTATGTCCCTGGCCCCCTACGGGGCCATTTCTTTTTAGCCTAATTGAGTATAGACTGAAATCCCCAGCCAAAATAAACTTCTCCTCTTTGAAGTTTTGGTTGTGGATGATTTTGTCCAAGTGACAAGAAAGTTGAGCGACATTCAGGATTGGAGCTTTGAGTGCTGCTCTTCCCATTGCCCTGAAGAATGATTTTAAGATGAGTTATTTAAAAAATCAAAAGTAGTCTCTGTTTACCCATCATACAAAATTATCACTGTTGTGTAATTTTTAATTGAAGAAATATATGCTTTAAGTGATTTTCACTATATAGATTTGGTTCACTTTGTACTATCCTATGGCTACAACATGAGGCTCTCTTCATTGTCACAATTTTATTTTCCCAAGGGGTGGCCAACACCACTTTATTTTTATAAAAATTGACATCTAAGCCAAACCAGTGCTATGGTCCCCACAATTCCACCTATGAGCATGATACCTGATGTGTAACAACATGGATTAAGAACTGTGTTGCAGATGTGTAATTCACATTCCTGAAGATGTCCATGTGGCCCAGAGATGATGTTGGGCATAATACATGGTACCTTGTCCATGACTTTTTGTCCATCTTCCCTTGCTCAGCTGTGATAAACTAAGCATCTTTGCTCCACCACAGCTTTCTGCAATGCTGTCTCTGCCTCGAAGCCTTCACTCGTGAGTACAGTAGGCATTTCGTCATCTAGGCCGTGGATATTTGCTACTTTGTCCCAGAAGTGGGAAAGTGCGCTAAACACCACTCCTCATATTGTAGCCATCATAACTGGGAAATTGTTTTTTTAACTTTTTCCTCTTAAATCTCCTCAGAAAAGACTCCGTGTCCAGTGCAGTAGATTGTGCTTCCAAGCATTTGATGACTACATCTAACACCAGGCTCAAATACAGAGTTACGTGACAAATGTTCATACTCTTTCCATTTTCTCTATTCAGATAAGAATGCTTTTGAAAGAAAGCATTATAACATGATCATCTTAATCCCTCTAATACCTGCTCCCCATCATGTAACCCTGAAAAGAAATCCTAACCAGAAAATAATCAGCCGTGAAAGCTAGAGGTGAAAAACGTCAGCCACAGCCAGCACATCCCTTGCCTTACAGAGTGTTGACATAGACAAGAGGATAGGGATGGTAGGAAGGCAAGGATGGGCTGATTGCAGCTGGCATTTTTCATGTGTAGTTCTCAAGGTTGATCCTTTTGTAGCTAGGTCTTATTTTGGAGGAGAGTAGCAGATCCAAAATTACTTTGGGTTAAGTAAATGAATGACTAAATTAATGTAGGACTAAAAAATAGTCATCATTTTAAAAATACCATCATTTTAAAGTCTTGTATTTCTATGTGTGCTGAGGAATTCCATAATGTCACAAATATTGGACAATATTGAGATCGTTGTCTATTTTAAAAAACCATAGTGAAGTAGTAGTTTCTGAACACTTGTCTCTTAATGACACAATGACACCATCAGGATTCTCTTTTCCTCTGAAATGAAGGCGATTCTTATCAACCTTAAATAAGTTAATCTGTACAAGGTACATAGAAGAAACTTGGCAAATAGTAAGCTCACAATAATTAGTAGTCATAACTGCAAGGAAAATAAAGGGTAAACATAAAATACATTTAGTTAATATGGCCAGCATCAACTCTCTTGCTTACTGTGATAACTATATTTACAGTAAAAATAACAGTAAAATTATCACTACTTATTTGCTCTCAAGGGCCTATGACGTTAAAATCTGAATTTACAACTATTTTCCAATTTTCTCTGAAGAATTTAAGTCTCATTTAATGCTAATTCACATGTTAACTTTGCTCTCTTAACTCTACCCTGGGTTCTGCCACACTAGCAGGGTATGAAAGTCAGAGTCTGATGATAACAAACAACCTGGAAAAGAGAAAGGACAGATTTAATGGAGATATGCAGGCTAGTTCCATTAATTAATTCAACCTCTTGCTTAAACCATCAAGCTGATGGCTATTATGTATACTCATGGCCTCTTCTACACGTTTTGCCTCTCTACACTCCTTTATTCCATCTCAGATAAAAATTAGCACATATATGATATATGATATGTGATATATATTCATTTATATATTGTATCTAATTTATAATTATATGTAATTTAAAACATTTTTTGGCACTGGGAATAAAACCCATTGAATTTTTAAATAAATCCCACTTCTAAGTACTAAAACTGATTTAGTTTTTTCATAGATAAAATTTACTTTATTCTACTTAGCTTGGTTTCCATATTTTATATTATCTGGCTTATAGTTTTGGCACAAACATTTTATTATTTTTTAATTCTCTTGAATGAAATATGATTTCCTGTGAATTCATCTAAATTATAATGATTGCATTTTATATTTACAATTTTTAGAATTATATACTGTTCACAAAATTTTCTGGGAGCAAGTCTCTCATAAAACAGCAATACCAGCTATATTGCAAGGGCTAATAATCTGTTGAAAATCCCTGAAACGTAATTTTGATAACTGTCATCACAAATTATCTTTTAATTTTCACCTTGTGGGGCTATAATTCTTGTGAAGAGCTCAGACAATAAGCATAATTCTGTATATAAATATTTTACATGGATAAATTTAACCGAAACATATACACTGAAGCTTACCTATTTCTCCTGATACACAGTTCACAAGATCTGATTTAATGATTATTTATTACAGAATACAAAGAAAACAGAAATACAAATGAGACATTTAAAAGGCTCCAGGCTTTTACTTGGATATTGCTCTTTCTGTTTCTTTGTAAACTTCTTTCATAATAACATTTAAGTAAAGCATCAGATTCCTTCTTGCCTAACCTGTAGGCTCAGGGCCAAGTAATCCTCCTCATATACTATTCCTTTTATGAAATATTGTATAAATTTCTTTAATGGCAACTGAGGGGGAGTCCAGAGGCTCAGAAAGGAGGAGGGGAATGCGTTTTAATCTATCTCTGGAAAGGAGAGTTGTTTACGCAGGACTCTGCAATTCTCCAGTTTTGTTGGAATTCTGTGGTTATTCTCACTTAAAATAAACAGTACTTAATAGGGTTTAGCTTTACTGAGACCTGTTTTTGAATGGGTGAACTTGTCTAGAGAAACACTTTTAACACATGAAGCTAAGGACACCGCTGGCCTCTCTGTGATTGCCAACGCTGTGGCTTCACACTGGATGTGTGCGGTCACTTTAATAGAGAACATCAAACCTAACGGAGACGTGCTAGGTTTCTGCAGTGTAAATTATTAACGTGGGTATGTGGAAGAGTATTAAATGAAGCTGGGAAGCGGAAGGCCTCGTTTAATGTTCTGTTTGTATCTGATTCTTTTTTTGTTTTCATACACTGTTCTCATACACGGATAGAAGCCAGATAGGAACGCTAACAAGACATTTCAAATGGATGGGAGTGAGCTGTAAACCATTGCCATCAGTGTCTGCTTCTGGCTATGCATGGAATAAACAACTCCAAATGAAGTAGGGAACAAGGGAAGATACACAGAAAGAGGTATGGGGTTTATGTTATTCCTCCATGGTCATTAGCAAGGAAACAATTCTAAACATCTTAAATTCAAATAAGCAGAATTCTAGTAACTCCTTATTTCTGTACCACTTGATAAGAAATTTGAAGCTCAATTAAACAAACAGGCCAGACAAATACACACCACTTTTATCATACTGCTTTTATCCTAAAACACAGCTTTCTTTAAAAAGTAGCACATTCATAGGATAAAAATAGAGAGTAAACCAGAACAACACAGAAAAGAGCACTCTCACTGAGAACATTAGGGCTGGACTGGACATTGTAATTTGCAAGTTGGTTAAGCCAAGGCTTCCTAGAAGTAATTCACATGGATGTAAAATATCTTAAGTATTTCATTTTAAGACACACACAGAACACTACACTTGTGTTTGTCAGGTTTTCTCTACTTAATCCCCACCACTCTAACTTCTCCATACCTTCTCCGCTCTCTTCCTTCTCCTCCTTCTGTATTATAGGAACACTCATAGGGCATCCTCCATGGTTTTCAAAAGTTCAGGTCAGGTTTTCTAAGTGAAATGAGGGCTCAGAAAATGTAAAGGAGGACATACCACAGTCTTTGTAATGAGCAAAGCAACTATTCTAAATGTCTACTATTTATGCCCTAATAACCAAATCTTGTTAGTATCACCTTTCCTTATAATACAAGGTGAATAAGAAACTGATATAGAAGGATTGTTTTTCTAAGAGTCTGCAATAATTTTATGAACATTTCATTGTACTCTTAGTAACTTAGCTTTATAATTTTAAAAATAACCACTTATTTTCATAGAAACAACTCTTTGCATACTTGCATTCACTCCATATATAAACTACTTAAATGATATAAACATAACTAAGAATAAATCCTTTTTAGTAAGCATGTCATTAAACTTTAGAAGTATAGTCCTATCCTAGAAAATACTTCTAAAATTGTGATTCATAGCTCTTAGTCAATATACAACATATAAAGATTATAAAATATCAATTAATCTGGAAGATTAGTTATCTAGACATTAATTAACAAAATATACACTATGTTGTTATACTCATGAATACAAAGACAAAAAGTTTACATTGTGACATATCCTAGCATATAATAGAAGTGTGTATAAAATAAACAACTTAGAAAAATAAAAGAATGCAGTCATCTTACTCCCTTCAGTCAAGATTATTAAGTGTTGGCCCTGGCAGGATGGCTCAGTGGTCTAAAGCACCTGCTTAGGAAAGCTTGGGTGGCTGCAGGGACCGCAGTTCGATCCCCGGCACCACATGCTGCGACAGCCCTGCCCTGAAGGCAGGCTGATCCGGCCATAAAAATAAATAAATAAACAAAGAAACAAAAGTTGTGAAACAAACAAAAATAAAATTAAATTAAAAATAAAAATTCTTTTAAAAAAACATTGTGTTTTCTTCATACAGATGAATTATCTAAATTACAATTTAGTTTTTGCTTAAATTCAAATTGAAAATTTCTGTTGAAAAATAGAAACCACATATCTCATTCTATTTTAAAAAGCATGGATGGTCCTTGTGGTAAAAGGAGGAATACATACATTTACATTTACCATATGAATACAATATGGATAGAGAAATAGAAAAGATGTCAATTAATCTGGAAAATTAGTTATCTGGAATATATATATATATATATATATATATATATATATATATATATGCCAAAAGGGAGCCAAAAACTATGCCGTTGACTATTTATGTGACCACATAACAAGTAACTATTCCACCCATAGCAGAGTTGATCCCAATCCTTAGCCAACACCAGTAACACAAGAACCTCACATTGTCTCCCTAGGTTACAAGGAACTAAATCCTTCTACAAGCCAGTGATCATAGAAAAGGAACTCAGCCTGAGGGAAGAGGCAGGGGTCCACCAGTATCTTGATTTTAGCCTGCTCAATTAGTTTCCTGGAATTACTGTAACAATCTACAACAAACTAGCTGGTGTAAAAACTAGGAATTTCTTCTCTGGAGAGAGGGCCCAGGAGTATGTAATCAAGGTGTCAGGTGGACCATGTGCCTTCTGAGGGAACCCTGTTCTCCTTCCTCCTACTTCCAAAGGTGGCTATCAATATTTGCACTCTGACTTGCAGCTGTGTGTCTCTGCCCTTTGCCTCACTCATCACATGATTTCCTTCTTATATAGCCAAGATTTGCATTCAATTTTCTTCTTCTTCTAAGGGCATAACTCATATTGGAATGGGGCCCACTCTACTAAACTTATCTAAACTTAAATAAATCTGCAAGGACTTTATTTTCAATAGAAGAGTGTATTTATACTTACAAAGGGTTAGAATTTCAACATACTTTTGTAAGGGGCACAACTCCACCCATAACTTCTGTGGACACATGGATCAGGCATGTTGGACCCAAAAATGACCTACTAATACCATTAGATAATAAGATTGGGTAGTCTGTTCATTTTGCTGTTACACAGCACTAGAAAAGTCATATAACTCATTAGCTTTTTGAAATACTAGATTTTCTCTATCACACAGATGACACATAACTAGAGAAAATTTTACAGCAGAAAGAAAATTATTTATTTATAAGCCTTCCTGTTTCTAAGAGGAATAGTTTCTTGTAACTCAAGGGTTCAATAAAAGGTCATGAGTATAAGAATGCAGCTCTTAAACAAGAAATAGGAAGATTAATTCACATGAGAATGAAGGAGGAAAGGATAGAGAAACAGGAGAAATTGTGAATGATATAGGGTAAGGACAGCTTAGAGATCATGTGAGAAGAATAGAAGGAAGGAAAATTGGCAGCTAGCAGCCAAAACTGCAAGTGATGCTGGGGTCAATGGCATGGTGAAGCAGAAATTTAAATCCTTTGAAAGATTTTAAGCAAGTTAAATCCTTCTCTTTTGTTTCACTACAAGACATGTAGAATCTACACCCAGTGTCATAATGACTACCTCTAGATAATCTGCTGTATCTATTTTTATGTTTATTCTTTCCAGCTCAAATACTCTACATGTATTTACTTTCACAAGAAAAACGTATAAACATGTAGTTTTATAAAAATCTAATCATAGTATAATGGCATTATTTTATGTGGGGCATGAATGACATTACAGTGTCCTGAGAAAAATCATAAATACTGTTCATGAGTTGTTGGTCCCCAAAGGCTGGGATATAGTCATTAAATTACTTCTGAATTCAGGAAATAATTAAGCCTTTGTTAAGGATTCATTTTTACTTGTTGAAACAGCGCACAGTAAAACTGAACATAGCAACTCAGAATATATTCAGATTGACCTTTTAGAGAGGTGATTCTCAAACTGTTGTCCCCATACTTGCACTATCAATACCATCTGAGAAATGGTTAAAAATGCAAGGTAGGGACTGGGGAGATAGCTCTGTGGCACAAGTGCCTGCCTGGCAAATGCAAGGTCATGAGTTCGAACCCCGGTCCCACAAAAAAAAAGAACTGAAATAAAAATGCAAGGTTGCTAAGACCTCAGCCTGTACCCAGGAAACTAGGAATTTGGAGAGTAGGCTAAAAATAAATGTTTTTATCAAGTCTTGAATGTAATTCTGATGCATTACCAAATTGATTACCACCATTTTAGAGGAATCGCTATAGTCCCAATACCCACAGCAGTTCTCATCCTATGAGAGCCATGGAAAACCCCAAGAACCTTTGTATGTTCATTTTTTAATATTTTTTCTTCTTTATTAGGATGAATTGAAGATGAATACAGATACATTTTCTCTCTCTCTCTCACTGAGACTACATAAAATTACCTATTTTAAACTTCGATGTTGTTGTATGTTCATTTTAATTTGCATGCATTTCACTCCTTACAGTTGTCTATTTCCCTGTGAGTTTTCTCTCCTCTACAATGTAGATGTGACATTACTTACAAAAAAGCCATATTTAGAATATTATGGAATTTTTGAAAGAAATCATTTATATAATAATACAGAAATTTGAAGATCTAGAATATGTGAGCACTCTTCTTATCATAGCAGTGTCCCCCATTGTTTTCTTGATAGACAATCAAGGGGAATTTAAAAGAATGGAACTAATTTCCTTAGATAAATCTCTGTGTAGACAGCATTAAATTTCTGAGTCCAATACATTTGTGTAGTGGCACCAATTTGTTTTAGTACTTATGTGAAGATGAGGATGTCAGCAATTAAATATATTCTACTGGAACCTAAAGTAGCACCACATGTATATATGCACCCATGAATTATAAGAAAAGAAAAAGGCAGAAGATAAAATGCGTATAGAACATAAATGTTTAACCATCACACAGAGTTTGAATAATTAATAGTATGATACCCTTTAGTGCAGAGCCCATATCTTTAAAATATAAGTACACTATTTCAATATTCAAGTTAAAGTAAGTGATGTAGTTTCACCATTTGAACTATATGTCTGGGCATTGGATTGAACAAATGCTTCATAATAATAAAATGGCTTTTAAATGTGAATTGGTCTCTTAGGGCATATTTCCCTAAGCTATACAATTTATTCAGAGAAGGATTAGCAAAGACAGTTTTTGAAGCTTTCATATTCATTACCTCCACATTTTATATTATTGCTAGCTCAGTGTATCTGAAGTGGTCCAGTGTGTTCAGGCTGAACTTTCATCACGTCTAAACAGCTTAACTGATAGTTACTTGATAACTCTTTTATGAAGCAATTTTTTAATAATGCTTTCATATTTCTGCTTTATGATGCCATTAAAGTCATCATTTGTCACATTAGTAATAGATTCTTAAAATATCCCTAGCAACAACTCGGGATGGCTTTTAATGTCAGCATAAATTTCTGGATTACTAAACTAGCTATTTGAAATAGTAACAGTGCTGTTTGCAATTTCAAAATGTATATGACAACATACATAAATAAATAACATAGATTCTTCTGGTTTGGTGGGAACTTGTTAGAAAAGTAAAGAGGTGACAGTAAAATAAGCTGCCTTGAGTTTATGATGTAGCTTAACAGCAAATAAAATTTCCTTTCGATCATGGAACAGGTCTGTAAAGTTTTTTCTATAAATTCTTTATTTTTCATGCAATAAGCACATTTAAAATAGAGAAAGAATAAATGAGAAAACAATCTGAGTTGTCCATAATGCTATCTCATTATAATGCATCTTAATTCAAACTTTTGGAAGTAGTTCCCAATTCTATTTTAGAAAGGAAAGCATGCATGGCATACTTTTTCATTCCACAGTCACATTATAACCCAACATGAAGAATTTTCCAGAAATCCAAGGATAGAACTCCAGAGGTCTAGAATTGGGGTGCACCAGCTTTGCCTCAGGGGTTCCTGTCCACATGGATCTCCAGCCTATATCACTTTCAGCTGCTTTCTTCCTACGGATTTCCAACAGACAAGTGGATAAAGAAAATGTAGTGCTACTACACAATGGGGTACTACTCTGCTATAGAGTGGTATTTTACTTGTGTTATCTCAAGGGAAAATGGATACACCCTGGAGCCTAATGTTAAGTGAAATAAATCAGACACGGTAGGGTATTCTTGGATATCACTGGATCTCAACTGTCCCTGAGTTCTCTTGTTGGACCATTTTGGAGGCAGTCTCCACGCAATGAATAGCTCTGGTCTGTGTCTGCTGAATTATTGAGACATTAAGAGAAGGTTTTCTTTTCTTGTTTCATAATATGTAAATTTCATCTATGGAAATTTCTTTTCACTTCACTAAAGATGACTTCTCTCTTTAACTTGGTACATGATAAAACTAATTGTAAAGAGCAAAATATATCCTTATTACTAGTAGGATTTTGCTTGTGAAATGAAAGTAATAACAGAAAAAGACCATTCCTTAGAAAAAATGAAATACAGTGTCTAATCCCAGTTACGGGACTAGAAAGTACTATAAAATAAACACAGCAATAAAATAGTAATCAAGAAGTTCTTGTTTCTAAGCCCAGCCATACTCACTAGTAATGATGTGCACTTGGGCCAAAATCTTAAATTGATTATCTTCCTTCTTTTTATTTCAAGATTGACTAGTAGTATTTGTATAATTACAGCAGTAGTCACAAAAATACTAGTAATAGAAGATAGGTGAAAGATATATTAATTAAATTATATTTGATATTTCACATTGTCCACTCATTGCTATGCTGATTCTGCCTCGATATTATAAATTTGTCAACACTATAAAATTAGTTCAGATAATAACATTACCACAAGTCTTTCATTTTAATTGTACTTTTGGAAATGATGCAAAGACAAGAAGATATTACATTACAGAGTAATCAAAGTTTATGTGCCTGACTCTAACCAATTTTTCCTTATTTTGTTTTTTTTTTACACTTTTTTGTTAGTAAAAGTTTGCATTACATGTTCACACTCATCTTAGGAAGTAGCTGCATATAGTTGGTTATCTTAATTCTTTCGATTCCCCTTTCTCCTTCGCTGCTTTCTCCTACTGTCCCTAAGTTTTCCTTTTTCCAGTTTATATTTGTGATACCTAATGATTACATTAATTGTGGGGAGTTGGCACATGCACATGATATTTTTTTAATTTTTTTTACGTATTTCCCCTTCCTTTGACCTGTACATGCCATCTCTTGGATTTCTTCTTATAAATAAAAGATTGATTTTTAAATTCATCTCTTTCTCAATTGCTGTTATTTATTCTTTGGATTCTATATAAAAGAGACCTTATGTTACTTAAGTTTAAGTGTCTGATTTATTTCACCTAACATTATGGCTTCAAGGTGCACCCAGTTTTTCTCTAGATAGCACAAATGAGTATAGCAGAAGAGTACTTCACTGTGTGTTAGTACCATGTTTTCTTTATCTGTTTATCTGTTGATGGACACACAGGCCACTTCCAATACTTATCTGTTATGAATCTGTTATGAAATATGATGACATAATCATGTATCACAATAATATAATGTCTTTAACTGTTTTTGGAATGGGACATAGAAAGGGAATAGCTGAATTTAATGGTGTTGCAAACCAAAAATTCACTAATAGCTAATTGTTTTTGCATACATCCACAAAGAATATTTAGAGGCTTGGGATTCTGAGCATCACAATTTTGATATTTCCCATGAAGTCTTTAAACAAAGACCATGCCTCATCCTGATGGCTGACATTGACAGAGAAGCTGAGCAGGTCTGTGTATAGTTTCAAGATAAATCTTTAAGGATCTAGTCAGCAGCATCTGATATTGCCAGTTCTGCTGATAACCCACTACCTTTATGGACTACTGGACTATATATATAACTACTTTCTGTTAGTTCAGTGAGAAGAAATATTTGTACTAATAGTGTTCAGAAAAGTTATCATGTCTATGTCTTGTACTCTGAACAACTACTACAAAGACAACAATTTGCATTGCATTAATTATTATGGATGTCCTATTAACATGTTTTGAAACTGTCTCCTCATTGTTATCTCTTATCACAATTAATAAAATTTTTAAAAGGAGACTTAACAGGCCTTGACGGATAGCAAGATGTTATTTTCACACAGGTCTCACTTTAACTTAGTCTGAAATACTCAGAAGAAGGTGTACAACCAACTAATGTATAAAAATAACAATTTTATATTATTCATAATAAGCTAAATAGACCCCTTTAGCAGTTTTGGCTATGACAGTAACTGAACGCTGTTATGGGTCATTAAGAAACATTACATAAAGTGTACTTTGATTTATATACTCTAATTACTCAGGAAATTTGTTTATTCTTGCCTTGAAGCTGCCAAATTCCAGTGATCATGTAGATAGAAACAATGGCAAATGTGCTAGATTTCTTTTACTGGGATCCGCCAGATCAACCTTATAAAGACAATGTATAACTGCTAAACCACAACATGATGTACAACTGAGGCCCTTCTGTCTGCAGAAGGTTTCTGATTACAATTCCCACTACACTGACCCTTCTCAACCCAAAGCAATTGGATGAATATAACACCCACTCTCCTAAAAACCACAGGTCAGGATACTTCTCCAGGGGGAGAAATATTATAGATACCTAAGCTATTTAGAAATATTGTAGGTGGTCACATGGCACTGAGTCTTGGAAAGATCACTGCAGAAGACAAATCTGTCTGGTGGTGTAGTTACAAAATCAAAAAGGGAGAATATGATTACCTCCACATGCAAGATTATATCTTGCTATCTTTACCTTAAATTTTTAAAACCTGGTGGCACAAAGTGTCAGAACATCGTAAGCAAAAGGACAAATCTGACAAGCACATCTAGAGCTCAAGTGCTACAGAACATCCAAATAGGAAAGTGGGATGGCCCAGTGCAGTTAATAACATGGGTTGAAGGTATGTTTGTGTCAGTAGACAATGGAATACCATTATGGCTGCCCTTCCAGAATGTCTGACCATGGAGAGAGGACCATCCCAGCCCCATGGTGGAGCCTGTTCCTAGCTAGCCCTATTCTTCTGTTTCTACTAATATTCCTTAATGTTTCTCTTGCCTGACTACTCTGGCTCATATTTTGAGTACTATATTGAACAATAACAGTAATAGAGCATGTCCAGTACTATCTAAATTTGAGAGAGAAAGCTTTTGTCTTTCTACATTTAACATAGGGTGAACTCCTGACTTGACATAAATGACTTCTATGAGATTGCAATAAGGAACTTCTATGATTTATTCTCTTCTTGATTTTATCACAAATGTATGCTGTATTTTATCAAATGATTTTTCTATATTTATTGAAGTGACAATGTGGTTTTTGTCCTTCTTTATGCTTCTGTGATTTATTACATTTATTGACTCACGTATTTTATATTATTTTTTCAATGTTGGCATGATACCTACTTGCTTAGGATATATGATCTGTTTAATCTGTTTAATTTGTTGCATTCTAGTGGCTAGTTTTTTAAAAAAAATAAATTTTTCATCTATGCTAATTAAAGTATTTTGGTTGTAATTTTTTTCCATTTTTAATAAAATCCTTGGGTAGTTTTAGAATCAGAGTACTGTTGGTGTATAGGTCAGGGTTTTACTGTAACTAAGACAGTTGGCTTCTAGAAATGAGTTGGTCATGTCCTTCTCTTTCAATATCTTAATAAGTTTTTTTTTTTTTTTTTTTAAACGAGCAGAACGTATTTATTGAGGGAAAGAAAGCTTCTGTCTGAGAGCGGGACAGGAGGGGGTCCCCGAGTGGGTGGTCCCCCATTGAGTTTAAAGAGTCTTGGTATTGTGCCATCCTTAAATGTCTTCCAGAATTCAGTGATTAAGACATTGGAAAAACTTTTTAAAATGATTACTCAATTCCATTGTTTGTTATTGCATTGTTCAGTTTTTATGTTTTTTTTTATTGTTGTTATTCAGTTTGTGTAATTTATATCTTCCTAAAAATTTATGCCTTTCTTCAACATTGTCCAATTTGTGGAGTACTATTTTCGCTGTAGTTGCTACTGGCCTGGATTTTGGTGGTGTCAATTACGATTTTCTCCTTTTTCATTGACAGTGGTACAGTGCCTTAGTTCACAAATGCTTCTGTTGGTCTGAGGATATAGCTCAGCTGTATAACACCTGCCTGCAAAAGAGAAGATCCTGAGTTTAATTTCCAGTACAAAAAAAAAAAAAAAAGGTGAATGTGTTTTGTTTGTGAATACTTCAGTTCACAAACAGAGACATTAGGGAATTCTTTGTTTCCATTGTGAAGTCTGCATCAGGTGGCAAACATAAACTCTGCCATCTTTCCCAGAGTCATAGAACTTATTAAATCTGTGAACTGGGGCCTAACAGTATACTTGAATTGATGTGGGTTTATTTTTTTCTGTCTGTTGATAAATTTGACTAAGCACTCTGTCTGTTTTATTTATGATTTTACAGAACCAGTTGTTCTGTTCACTTTGTCTTTGTATATTTGTCTCAATTTTGCTTTTACTTAGCTCCTTATGATTTCTTTGCTTGTACTAAGCATGTGTTTGAATTGTTCCAGTTTTTGTAGCATCTTGAGATGCCTCATTAACTTATTTATTTGAACTCACTCAGATTTCTTTTTATATAATGTGGGCATTTGCAGCCATAAAGTGACCATTTACAGCAATTGTAAGACTGTTTTCATGGTGTCTCCAAAGTTCTGGTGTGTTATATAAACATTATTTGATTCTAGGAATGAACTGTGTAATTTCCTCTTTGCTTTTTTTTTCTATGATATTTTGAGTATTCAGGAGTCTGTTCTTTAATATCCATATGCTTGCAAAATTTCTTTATGCTTATCATGACAATTTTTTCATTTCTGTGTACTATGTTCTGACAGCATACATATGATGATTTCAGTTCTTTTGCATTTATTTAAACATAAATTATGGACTTGTATAGGGTCTATTTAGAAAAAGTTCAGTATTCTCCTGAGAAGAATGTGCATTCTATTATAGTAGTGTAGAGCACCGTAAATATCTATCAAGCTCATTTGTTAGAAGTTATGCTTAGACCTTGATATTTCTTTGTTAATATTTGTTTGTTTAATCCATCTATTAAAGTGAGATATTGAGGTCACACACTATGATAATGTTTTTGTTCATTTGATTTTTTTTATGTGCAGCGGTGTTTTCTTGTGAATATAGGTGACTCAATATTCAGCGCACTTGTATTTATAATTTTTATCTGTTCCTGTTGAATTATTCCCTAAGCTGACATACAATGGCCTGCTTTGCTGCTTCTGATCAGTTCTAGTTGGAAGTTTACTTTGTCTGAGGTTAGGATTGCTTGCCCTGCTTTCTTTTTGTGTTCTCATGCATGTAAAATTGTTTCCCACTCTTTGATTTTTAGTGTATGGGTTTCTTTATGGATTGCATGAGTCTCATAAATTAGACAGAATGTTCAATTTTTTTCTGGATCCGGTTAACCAATTGTGCCTTTTAAGTAAAGTAATAAGGCCCTTTACTTTGAGAATCATTATTGGAAGATAATAATTTGTTATGGTCATTGTGTTTACTTCATTTCATTGATTCATTTTTCTCATTTGCTTAACTGCCTACCTGCTTGATATACTCATTTCACCTGAATTTTTTGGTCTTTTGTCTTTTTTGGCCTCTAGGCAGGATGTCATATTTCTCAGAGTGCTATTGTAGTGCTTGTATGTCTCTTGATATTTATTTTTTATTGGAATATCCTAATTTTTCCATCAATAATAATAATAGTAATAATAATAATTATAATTATTATTGTTATTGTTATTTAGGACAGGGTCTACAGGATACTACTACACAGATCAGACTTGTAGTAGTCCTCCTGTTCTCAGCCTCCCAAGTGATGGGATTATAGGCAAACGCCACCAGGCCCAGCCTCAATCACCACCTCAGTGTGCCCAGGCTAGGGCTGGCACAGCAGGTTGGGGATTGAAATTCCCAGCCCCTGCATCTGCCTAAACAGGTGTTTTAATTCACTGAACCATTTGGCTAGTCCTCCACCAATTATTAAAGATAGTCTTGCAGGATATCTTAGCCAGAGTTGGAGAATTTCTTTTACGGCTTGCAACGCTTCACTGTCGGATCTTCTGTTCTTTATTTGACATTCATATTGAAATACACACTGCAATAAATACTAATGTTCTTACACATAAAAGAGATTTTTTGCATTTTTCTGACAGCTTTTAAGAGCTTGCCTTTGAGGTTGACTTCTGAAATTTTGATTATCACATGCCATGGTATTTTTTTTCTCTGCATAACTCTTCAGCACTCTGTAAATCTCACACATATGAGCTCTTTCCCCATACTTAAAACGTTTTCTGCTATGATTTCTGCAGACAGATTTTTTTTTCCATGGGTGCTTTCTTCCCTTCGTCTTCTGAGCCTCATCTTATAGTGATTGGATAAATTTTTCTTGTTCTTTGATCATCTTAAACTTCTCCAAGTATATCATCTATTTTCATTTTTTGTCCTCAACTGCTGAAACCTATCTTTAGTTATTTCTGCGCTTTTATGAATTAAAGAGAATTTTTCATATCTGAGATTCCTGGCTGTACATTTTATTGTTTTCTGTTTCTTTGGTAATTTTCTCATCCATGTTTGAACCACTTTGGTCAGCTGTTCCACGTTTTTATTAGTTTCTCCCAATATACCATTGGTCTGTTTGTTTGATAGCTTACTTTATTTTAGGTTATTTTTCTCCTTGAATTCTCCAAGTTTCTTTACTCTTTTGTAATGTGTTTCATACAGTTTGACTGTGTACTATTTGCTTTCTTTTCTAACAGTGCACTTTGGGGCTGTGTTGGCAGTCTTTGGAGACATCGTATTGTCTTGCTTTATAATGTTCCTATTTGTGTGTATGTGCTAAGTATTGAGGCCAGATAAAGAAAGTTTGGTGTTGATCTGAGGATCTCTTTAGCTAGATTTTGTTTTATAGTTATGTTTTGGGCTTTGTCAAAAGTTCTTATTTACCACTCCATTTATTCAATTTAACTGATCTTGTGAAGAGAACTTTTACTGGTGATTGCAGGATCAACAAATCCAAGCATAGAATAATAAACATTAAAATTTGTTTTGATAATTTTACTCTTTTGTTAATACCTTTAATAGACTATGCTATAATGCTTTTGTGGTTCGGAATATACAGAGTGTGAAGAAGGGGAGCAGAAAAAGAAAGAGGTAGGGGAAAATTTAGGAGGTACAAATTAGGTAGGAAGTGGGATTCTGCTGAAGTGATGTTATAGCTGGGGTAAGGGGTAGTGTTAAGGAGATTTGACAGATCATTTACATAGGCAAGAGCAAAAATATAGGTGAGTTGGAGTGCAAAAAATGTTTAGAAAGGTTGTGTTAATATGACTGTGGAGAGTCTTGTTCGGATTGTCCAAGCTCATTTTTTTTTTAAAGATTACATTGATGTGCTCTCAAATACGCCTGTTTAAGAAAATTCTTATTCTCTACTTTACTCATGTTGGTCGCTGCTGTATTTTTGCCATTATGTAGGTGGACAGACGTTAGAGGAAGACAAAGAGAAAGAAGATGTAGAGGAAAAAAGAATAGGCAGGGAAGAGTAAAAAAAATAGAAGACAAGAAACACTAAGAGAACGAACAGTTCAAAGGAGAAAATCTACAAGAATAAAGCTTAAAAATCTTTAAAGAAGCAAGAACCAGAAGAGAAGAGGAAGCAGGAGAAAGGGGACAAGATGACACAAATCAAACAGTGAAGCAAAAGCACAACAAAACCTTCACACAGCCTTACTAGCATTGACCCTGTGTTACCTCTGCATTGCAGTTAGAGGCTGATTGTGAGAAGTCAAGTAGTTTTCTTGTTTGGTCAGGCATGCAACATGAAAGCGCCGCCCTCCAAACCTATGTGTACTGGTTGCAAACTGTGCTCCTGGTGGGACACCAATGTAGGTCTCAGTGGATCTGCCTACCTTAATTGACTGATAGAGAGGTAAGCATCATGGACATCTCCATGTCTTCACTGTACTAGCTTCTTTCTTAAAATAAGTCCAAGCCCCATTCATCATCTGTCTATACAGAGATATGTCTCTTTCCCATCAGCAGAATCTAGCTACAGGCTCAGTAGAGAACCCTTTTCACTTGTGCAGGGCAGTGGGCCAGAACTCACACAATCTCAGGCCCTTCCAGTGTTTGGAGAGACAGCAGGAGAATACCCATTCTGTCCTGTCCTGTCCTGTCCTGTCCTGTCCTCTCCTGTCCTGTTTTACTCAGTTCTGTTCTGTTCTGTCCTGTTTCATTCAGTTCCAGGTGTATAGGGTCCATGAGGACTCATTATGTAGATCTGACTCCTTGTGTGGCCTCCCGAAGAGCTTGGATTATAGACAAGTGCCATCACACCCAGTCTTTGGTACACCTCAGGGGCAGAGCCAGCACAGCATGCTGGGGATTAAACCTTACGCTGAGCTATTTGGCCAGTCCTGATCTTTACAATAAAGGCTGTGTCTACTTAGATCTCAAATCCTCTGTCATCTCTATCTTGTCACCACCGAGGATTCCTTGCCTTCTTTGTTCCCCAACTAGTAAGTGTCAGAGGTCCCCTGTGGCAGCACTGGAAATCTTGAGTCAAGCACTGAATGTCTCATGAACAGTACTTGAGTCATATGTGAGGGGAATGCATGACATTTTTTTTCTTCTATTTTTTCCCTATGCTCAGAAAGCCTTTCGTCTCTTCACACTCCTGCCACTTGCTGGCACCAAAGTGCTCTTGTCTACAAGCTGAAAGTATAGCCTGCTGAGCACAGACTCTGGAATATCGCTGAGTCGCATCAATCTCTGACATTGGAATTCACCATCAACTGGTAGACAAAACACCAGCGCAGAAGCAACACTATTTACAAGCTATGGGTTCATTCCACTGGTGACCACCTCTGGAACCTACCTGTCCATAAGACATCATTGTGCAATAATTTGTTTTGCCCCAATTTCTTTCAGTTTCTCTGGATTTGTCCCCACCGCACGCCCACTGAGGACACTCAAGTGTTCATCTTTTCAACCAAGCACCAATTTGGAGATACCACCCATTGTTGTCACAGCCTAGTTGGCCATCTCTTAATATGAAAATCTTGGTTTATAATAAATTGTCCAGTATTGCTACTGTGAATGGACTCTACAGTTACTTTTTTATTGAAAAAGCCATACACATACTAGAATTTTGTCATACTTCTCACTGGTATATATATATATATATATATATATATATATATATATATATATATTAACCCCACTATGAATATTGCCTGGGTTCATGAAGATAAAGGTTTTTAATAAGAAAGAGAGTAAGTAACTATCAGAAAATATGAGTAGCAAACACATCCAACCCATCTGCATTAGGTTTTTCAAAGTAGCACCAACAGAATGTTTGTACACACAAACACACAGCCATTAGAATGTATATATTTGTACATGTATAGCTATGTCACCTAGCAGTGAGATATAGTATTGGAAGTGTATCAAGTAGTCTGATTATTTTGTGAACATTTTAGAACATGCTTGCACAAATCTAGATGACATAGTCCACTATACAGTCATGCTCCACAATAGTCCGAGAGTCTCTAGTTTCTCAGTTACAAATTTGAATGGTAGGCTAGGGCACTGAGTACAACTGGCCAGTAATGCCAAACCTGTTACACATGAGGGACCAAAGTGAAGCCCAAAATCCACTTATTTATCAGAAAATGCCCACACTGCAACTATACCTCAACAATGAGTTTTAATTTATTTATTTCTTTTTTTTCTTGTTTCAGAACTTTTGTTTGCTTATTTATTTATTTAATTATTTATTTATTTATTTATTTTTATGGCCAGCTCAGTCTGCCCTGAGGGCAGGGCTGGTGCAGCATGTGGTCCCTGGGATTGAACCGCAGTCCCTGCAGCCGTCCAAGCTTTCCTAAGCAGGCGCTTTAGACCACTGAGCCATCCTGCTGGGCCATGTCATGGATCTTAAGTAAGTAGTGACTCATATCTGAAACAGACCAAGTTGGCACAGCAATCCAAGGAATCTCAAAACTGATTTCCATAGTGGTTGTACACCAGTCTTCACTGCCTCCAACAGGGCAGAAGGATTCCATTTTCGGCATTTGTTTTTGATTGACTTCTTGAAGTTAGCCATTCTTTCTGGGGTTAGATGGAACCTCAGCACTGTCTTAATTTGTGTTTCTCTAGTGACCATTGATGTTGAGTATCTTTTCATAAATTTACTTGCCATTTGTATTTCTTCCTCTGAAAACTGTATACTCATCTCAGATGTTATTCTCTGGATTGGATCTTGGAATTTGGAAAGCCTGATATTTTTTTAATTCTTTATATGTTCTAGATAGAAGGCCTTTCCCAGAGGGACAGTGAGCCATTAATTTTTCTAGTATTTATGGACTTTCTCTTTCTACTCTTGGAGATTTCCTTTGACGTGCAGAAACTTTTCAGAAGAATGAGATCCCAGTTGTTGATTCTCTGAAGTATTTCCCATGCAATTGGGTTTTTGCTCATGAACTCTACATACTTCTGTCTTTAAGATTTCTGCCTACATTATCCTACAGAAGATTTGGTATTTCCATTTTAATATTTAAATCCTTGGTCCATTTTGACTGTAGTTTTGCTTAGTAATAGCTGCGAGCCTGGCTTTAGCCTCTGATATGTGGAAAGTCAGTTTTCCCAGCACTATTTAGTAGAGAGGCATCTTTCTTCTAGTGAGGATGTTTGGTGCCATTAATAACCATAAAGTGGCAGAGTGTACTTGCAGTTTTGTCTGCATCTTCTAATCTGTTACAAGGATACTCAGGGCTGTCTCTGTACCAATACCATGTTAATTTCATGGCATGGGTTGTGCTGCTGCCTGCTTTTCCTTTCTTTCTCAGGAATGTTTTTGATTTTCTGGGTCTCTTCTGCTACCTAGTGAATTTGAGGAGAGTTTTTTCTAGCTTTGTGAGATATGCTAGTGGTATTACAACCAGAATTGCATTGAATCTGTATAAATACTTTGGGAATATGTCCATTTTCAAAATTTTGGGGTTTTTTTGTATTCAGAAATATGGAATATGTTTCCATCTTCTCAAATCCTTTTCAATCTCTTTCTCAGAGCACTGTAATTTTTACTGTATAAATCTTTAATGGCCTTTTTGAGACTGCTTCCTAAGTATTTAAAATTTTGGGATGTTATTGTCAGAGGCATAGTTTCCCTAATTTCTCTCTTAGTGTAGTCATTGTGTACAAAATTGTTATTCAGTTTTAGGTATTGACTTTGTATCCTGCTACGTTATTGAATTTGGTGATGAAATCTGTAGGACTTTTAGTGTAGTTTTTGGGCGCTTCCATGTGGAGCATCACGTCATCTGCACATAACGATAGTTTCACTTCCTCTTTTCCAAATCTCATTCCTTTTATTTCTCTCTTGTCTAATCGCTGTCATGAAAATTTGCAGAACTATACTGAATAGGAATGAAGACAGTGAGGATGCTTGTCTTTTTCCTCATCATACATAACATGAAGGCCTTGAGTTCTTGCCCATTTAGTATGATATTGGCTATTAATTACCCATAGTTGGCTTTTACCAGGATGAGATATAGACCATTTGTTCTGATTCTCTGTAGGGTTTTTAACGTGAAATAGTGTTGGACTTTGTCAAAAGCTTTTTCTGCATCTACTGAGACGATCACACAGTTTATGTTTGTGGCTATATTGATGAGGTGTATTACATTTTTGGATTTGTGTATATTGAACCACCCCTGCATTTGTGGAATGAGTCTCACTTGGTCATGATGTATAATCTTGATGATTTGCAGCATTCTGCTTGCCAGTATTTTATTGAAGATTTTTGTATCTGTATTCATTAGAGATATAGGCCTACAGTTCTCTTTCTTTTTTAGTTGCATATTTCTCTGGTTTTGGAATCCAAGTAATACTTGGTCCAGGAAAGAGTTTGGGGGAGTTGCTTAACTTGTAATTTCATAGAAGAGTTTGACAAAAGTTGACATTATACATATTCTAAATTTCTTGTAGAATTCTGCTGTGAATTTATTGGGACCTAGTCTTTTCTTTATTGGAAGGTTTTTGTTGTTGTTTTGTTTTGTTTTGTTTTTTGTTTGTTTGTTTGTTTGATTTTAGGGAACTGGGGATTGAACTCAGGCCCTTGTACTTTTCAGGCAAGCACTTATTCTACTGAGTTATATCCCCCGCCCCTGGAAGGATTTTTATTATATTTTTCAATTAATTTCTATTTATTGGGTTATTCAGAGTTTATATGTCTAATTGATACAGCTTTGGCATTTTATATGGAATAAAAACTGTGGAATAAAATATGGTATAGGTAACTGTCCATTTCCTTTGTGTTTTCCATCCTGTGAAAGTAAAAATTTTGGGAGTAGGTGTTGATCTTTGGAATTTCTCTAGGGTCTGCAGTAATTATTCCCTTTTCATTCTTTATTGCATGAATTTCAGTTTTGTCATTCTTTTTTTGACTAAGTTGGCCAGGGTTCTATCAATTGTTTTCAGGAACTGACTCTTTGATTCATTTATTCCTTGCATTGTTTCTATCTCCAGTGTATTAATTTCTGATCTAATCTTTATAATTTCCTGCCTTCTTTGGGCTTTCGGAATGATGTGCTTTTATTTTTCGAGGAGCTTGAGTTACACAATAAGACTTTATTTGGTTTTTTTTTTTTTTTTTGTCCTACTGTGAAAACTCACTGTTTTCAATATCCCTTTTAAGACAAACTTTAATTTCTTCCACAGGTTTCAGTAGGTTGTGTCTCACTTTCATTTGATTGTAAATATTTTTTTTAATTTCTTCTTTAATTCTGTAACCCACTGGTTGTTTAGGAGGTTGTTACTTTATTTCCATATGTTTATGGTGCTGTATTTTCTTTTGTCAATAATTTCCAGTTTCAGGCCCAGTGAGATGGTTCAGCGGTGTAAAGTGCCTGCTTAGGAAAGCCTAGGCAACTGCAGGGACTATGGTTTGATCCCCATCTCCACACGCTGCGCCAGCTCCACCCCCAGGGCAGGCTGAGTTGGTCATAATATAATAATGATTATTATTACTTTTATTAATTATTATTATTTCCAGTTTCATTGCAATGTGGTCAGATGCATTTGGTAATTTCATTTCCTTTGCATTTACTTAAGCATGCTCTGTGTGTTAGTATATAGTCTGTTTTGTAGAATGTCCTACGTTCATATGAGAAGAATGTATATTCTGCTAATACAGGGTTATACACTCTGTGAAGCACTACCAAGAAAATTTCTTTATAAGTTTGTTTTAGTTCCCTTATTGCTTGTCTGATTTTTAGTCTAGTTGATCTATCTGTTTGTGAGAGTGGCATATTAAAATCCTCATTTACATGGTATTGTTTCCCATTTGATTTTTCTCCCTGTTAAAATTTGCCTTATGTAAGTTGGTGCTCCTACATTGGGTGCATATATATTTATATTTATATTTATATTTATATTTATATTTATATTTCTTATCTCTTCCTCTTGCAGTTTTCCCTTAACAAGTATGTAATGCCCATCTTTATCTCTTTGATATTTTTTGTTTTCCAGTTCACATTGTTAGCAAGCAGGATAGCAACCCCCGCTTTTTCCTGATTTCTTCTAACATGGAGGACTGTTTTCCATCATTTGTCCTTCAGCCTGTGAATTTCCTTCAGAGTTAAATGTGTTTCTTGTATTCAGCATGTTTTTGGATTTTGTTTCTTGAACTATTCTGCTAGTTTATTTCTTTTGATTGGTTCATTGAGACCATTTATATTGATGGTTATAACCAGTACATATTGGCTTATCTTTGCCATGTTATTTTCCGCTATAGTTTCTATATTTTTCCCTCTTTTTAATTACTTGCTGTCTGGTGGTTCCTTTCTATTGTCTTAAAGCTGTGATCACTTCTGTGTCTTTCTAGAATATCTCTCAGCACAGCTTTCAGTGTTAGTTTGGTGCTCATGCATTTCTTCACTTGTTCCTCGTCATGAAAGGATCTTACTTTGCCGTTGAATTTGACAGATAATTTTGGAGGGTACATCAATAGGGGTTGAAAGTTATTTTCACTCAAGCATGGAAATACTTCACTATAAGCCCCTCTTGATGGTGTATGTTGAGAAATCCACTGTGATTCTGATGGGCTTTCCATTGTAGTTAATTTGTTTCTTCTCTCTATCAGCTTTTAATATTTTATCCTTTGGCTGAATTTCCGAGATTGTGATTATCATGTGTCTAGGTGTAGGTTTATTGTGATTATGCTTTTCTGGAGTTCTACAAGCTTTGCTTATCTGTATGTCAAGTTCTTTTCTCATGTTTGGAAATTTTTCTGCTAGTATTTCTACAAATAGTCTTTTTATGTCATGTATACTGTCTCTGCTATTTCGGTGACACCTACTATTCTTATGTTATTTTTCTTTGCATCATCTTGTAGCTACTGGATTATTCTTTTCTGCTTCCTTGTTAGTTTTATTTTTATTTTTTTTCAATTTTTTTATTGTTTAAATTTAACAATGGTTATATTACATATTTTCATCATCAGATCAGTTTAGATTAATACATATAGGTATATAAGATTGATCAAACAATTAAACATTAACCTTTCTAAATCCACATTACTTTTTTTTTTCTTTTCCCCCTTCTTTTCTTTGAAAGTTGACATATTGCATTTTGTCCTCACAATCA